>ML780820.1:0-13394 GCA_009831015.1 Picea engelmannii
AGAAATAAAGTTCTTCAATTTAATAACTCCAACAACAACTCCAACCAAAATCTCATGTTTCTTTCAACTTGCTGACCTAAGGAATGTACCATTCATTTATCAGGGTTAACCTAAGGGATATACCATCCATTTATTAGAGCTAACCCAAGGAATGAACCATTCTTTTATTAGGGTCCCCAACACAGCTGGCTAGGACTCTGAGACGTCGTTTCAAAAATTTAGCTGCTCAAAATGGAGTCTCGCATTATGTTTTCTTCAAAATTGTCAAAAATTTGCGAGTATTCTGCTCACATGTTTTCTTCATGCTTTCATGTAGCATCTTCAGGACCGTAGCAGGACCATTGAACATTTACCAATGACACATGAAATACATTATTCACTCTCATGGATGTAGGAAATGATAACATGTATGCAACTAGCCCTATCTTTTCTAATATTTCAAAAGGCCCACAATATCGTGCTTCCAACTTTGGGTAGCTTCCTAATCTTAGCAAACTTCTCTTTGGCTTCACTTTCAAAAACACATTGTTCTCCCACTTTAAAATCTCTGAAAACTATGTTCTTGTATGCATAAGTTTTCTATCTATCCTGGACAACTTTTAAATTATGCTTTATCTTTGTCATCTGATCTTCCATTTATTTTAACAATTTTGGCCAACAACTATTCTATCTAATGGATTATCCCAACTCAATGGAGTGTTACATTTTCTACCATACAATGCTTCAAACAAACTCATCTTCAATGAGGCCCGATACCCATTGTTGTAGGTAAATTCAAATAAATGAATGTAATCTTCCCACTTTGATGGTTGATCCATCACATACATTATAAGCATGTCCTCAATTTCATGTTGGTCCTTTCTGTTTTCCCATATGACTCTGGATGATACATTGTACTAAGATTTAGAATTTTTTCAAAGCCTTTGAAATGTTTTTTCCAAAAATTCAAAGTAAACTTTGGATCTCTATTTGAAACTATTGCCTTAGGCACTCCATGTAGCCTAACAACTTCTTTCATGTAAATGTCAGCGATATTTGTTTCCTTCTGTGTAATATTTACTGGAATAAAATGTGTTTCTTTAGTCAATTTATCCACCACCACCATGATGGAATCATGTTGCTTCACTTAGTAATAAAATCAACCGTGACAACTTCCCACTTCCACTTTGGAATGGGCAATGGATGTAGCAAATATGTTGGACATCTATGCTTCATCTTTACTTTTTGGCATTCTATACATCTAGCTATGTAATTAGCCACTTCCTTCTTCATCCCCAGACAAAAGTATTGGCTTCTTACTATTGCAATTGTCTTCTGATATCCTGGGTGCTTGACATATGGCACATATGCATCTCCTTCAAAACTTCATTTTTCAGCTCACTGGAATTGGGCACATATACTTTTCCCTTGTACATAAGAATTACATCCTCTTTTAGCTCATAATAATTAAATTTATGTTGAAAATTACCTTGCTGTAATGCTTCTTTCATTTTTACATACTGCTGATCTGAGTTTGCTGCTGTAATAATTTTGTCTTTCAGATCTATCCTGTACATGATGATGGCTGAAATATGCACTTCATGAGCTCTCATGCTGAGTGCATCAACCACTTTATTTCCCTTTCCCTTTATGTGCTTAATTTCAAATTCATATTCACTCAGAAATTTCAGCCATCTAGTTTGTCTGGAATTTAGTGTTGGCTGTCTAAACAAATGCTTCAAACCAAAGTGGTCTATCCTTAGCTAAAATTTCTTACCCATAAGGTAATGCCTCCACATTTTCAATTCATGTACAATCGTTGCTAACTCCAAGTCATGTGTAGCATAATTCCTCTCATTCTCTTTTAATTTTTTGGACTTATAGCATACCACATGGTCCCTTTGACTGAGAACTCCACCGAGTCCTTCCTTGCATGCATCGATGCATGCAAAACAATATTCATTTGGATCTGCAATATTAAAGATTGGTGCTCTTTTTAATATTCCCTTCAACTGTTGAAAAATCTCTTCACACTTGGAATTCCATTCAAATTTCACTCCCTTCTTTTGCAAGGAAGTGATTGGACTTGCAATCCTTGAGAACCCTTTTATGAATCTTCGGTAATAACCAACAAGACCCATGAATGATCTAACCTTTGTGAAATTATTTGGCGTTGACCATCCTCTAATGGCCTCTATCTTCTCAGGATCAACTTCTATCCCTACTTCTGTTATTATATGCCCCAAGTAGTGAATCTTCTTTTGATAAAAGATACACTTACTCAACTAGAATACAATCTATGCTCTCTTAAAACTTGCAACACAATTCTCAAATGTTGCTCATGTTCCTCTTTTGATTTAGAATATAAAAGTATATCATATAAGAACACAATCACAAACTTGTCCAGGTACTCCATGGACACTCCATTCATCAGACACATAAAAACTGCTCGGGCATTTGATAGCCCAAATGGCACTACCGTGAAATCATAATGTCCATATCTTGTTCTGAATGTTGTGTTGGTGATGTCTTCTTCCTTTATCCTTACTTGATGATAGTCTGGTTTCAATTCAATCTTCGAAAATATTCTCATACCTTTCAGCTGATCAAACAAATCATCAATTCTTGATAAAGGATACTTATTCTTTATGGTAACCTTATTAAGATACCCGAAATCAATACACAACCTTAAGGTTCCATCCTTCTTCTTTGCAAAAAGAATCGGGGCTCCCCAAGGCGACACGTGTATATACCCCTTCTTCAAAAGTTCCTCAAGTTGCATATGCAACTCTTTTAGTTCTGGTGTGCCCATTCTGTAAGGTGTCTTAGACATTGGGGCAGTTCTTGAGACCAAATCAATAGAGAAATCAATGTCTCTCTTTGGTGGAAATCCTGTAATTTATCTAAAAGCATCTTCAAAATCCCTCAAGACCAGATGGTATTCAATGCTTACCACTTTGTCTTTGGATGCCTCCTCCATATGGGATGCAAACATCTGGCATCCCTTCTTGAAGCTCTTCTTCAACTGCATAGCTGAAATATCTCTAAATACTACAACTCTTGGAATTCCTTGAATCTTTCCTTACTTCCCTTCCTCATCAAGACATGTGATTGTCTTGTTCTAACAGTCTAGGATATCATGATGTTTTTCCAACCAATCCATGCCAATTAGACAGTCATACGAACCCAAAAATATGATGTTTACATCTACCTTTTTGCTAAGTTCATTCATGTCTATCAGACAATCTTTAACCAACTCATTGATTTTCCTCTTAGCCCCCCGTGGCTAACTGAACTAACCAAGTTTTCTTATGCTTACTTCTTTGCAAGTGAAATCTTTCAATAATGTTAGCATTTATGTAACTATGGCTATCTCTAGAACTAATTAAAATTGATATGGGATGGTTATCAATCTTACCTTCTACTTCAATCATGGGGGATTGATATTCAACTTGTTTGTTGTTCAAGGATGCATAAATCCTTGGCATTATTCCTCACATTTATTTCACTATTTCAGCCTCCTGAATGTTTTGGATAGTCCTCATTATTTCTCCTTTGTGAGGGTAGTCCCTATATAAGTGATTTCCCTCACATCCCCAACGTTGAACAAGTTTATGCCTTGGAATTTTCCCAAATGAATCTACATTATTTTGCTCATTTTGGGCTACCTGGCCTTGTTGATTTGCTTGGGAGTTATCTTTGAAAAAGGGTGGCTTAAAACCTTTCTGTCTTTGATCATTTTTCCCTTTCATCTTATCATTCCAAGATTTTTTGGAAAACTGACCTTCCTTTGCTTTGCTCATAAAGGTGTTTTTCTCTCCTTGTGGTTTCTTCCAAGGTCTTGGGGTTGTCATATTAAATCTTGTCACTGTAGAAGGAGGGAAACCCACTTAGAAACCTTTGGATTTTGACCTTCTCATCCTTGATGAAGTCAACATACTTTAAAAATTCAATGAACCACTTGTTATATTCCACCATTGTCATGGTTCCCAACTTGAGTTCAAAGAACTCTTTCATTTTTATCTCATAGTAATGCTTGGATGAATATTTATCTTGGAAATGTCCTTTGAACTGCCTCCATGAGATCATTTTCCCATCGAGGTTATTGAATTTCTTAAATTGGTCCCACAACATGGATGCATTTCCTTGCAAGTGGGTAGGTGGCAATTCTAGCCTCTACCTGGGAGGGGTAATCATGAAACTAGAAATATTTCTTCATTTCCAATGGTCATGCCTCTGCCTCTTCTCATTTCCTTTGTTCACCATTGAAATTAGGTGGATTTATTTTCCTGAGTTCACCTTGCAATATGTCTTCCTTGGGCCTTCTTCTTTTCCTGACACACTTGGGTTGCTCCCTGACCTTGAACTTGCATGAGTTATTATAGTGGAATGACTTGGAGAATGATGGTTCCTTCTCATGCTTCTTGACTTCCTATCATTTCTGTGATCATCCCCTTTTCTATGGGATCTAGATGTTGATACTTGTCTAACACTATATGCTTGTTTGGTGCCATAATCTTTGTTAACTTGCTTATGCAACATGTTTAAGCTATGTAGTACCTCTTCCCGAGCCTTCATAATCCTTTCATTATCAGCCCTGTATCTCCACACTTCCCTATGAAAACTTCTCATAGTCACATTCTCTTGCTTATCTCTTATTCCATATGATTCTGTCTCAACATTCCCCATGCTGATATGCAGACCTATGATCTCTTCCTCATGGCTGTTAGATTCCTGAGAATCTTCCATAACTCCATTTCTCATTTAAGAACTTAAAATTTATTTGTGTATCTCTAATTCTTCAAGAAATGTGCATGTAATAATCATTGTTAGAACATGTGTATTATAAAACATTTCATTAATTAGAATACATTTGGTTTCCTCATCAATTTATGAAGGAAAAATTTCATAAATTCATGCTATGATTCCCTATATGCATTGCTCTCTGAAATATCTTTCCAATGGCTGTACTCATGTCCCAATTTGATCTCTGAGCTGAAAGTTATGGCTTCTTGAAAGTCATTTTCACCCTTTTTTGTGCATTTTCTTTACTGGTGCAATTTAATTGAAATGTCAACTTCTGTCAATTGAAAAAGAAAATATGTTAGGAACTGCTGAAACTTTTGTATGAAACATATATAATAATAACAACAACAGGGAATTCATAACAACTCTCATAATTTCAATATGATGTTCCAGTCAAAAAATACAACAATATAGAATCTGCAACTTTGTCCTTTTTCACTCATTTTTCCAAACTTATAATTTTTAGCAGAACTAACTATCTCTCAATATGTGCACTTCTGGAAAACTTTCACTCAACCAAATTTGTTTGTATTGATGAATATATAAAAAGTTGATTAAGTAAAATTTTCCAATTTTGTGATCTAGGGTCACTTTTCCTTCTCTGAAAATCTAAAAAATCCCTAAAAAGTGGCCCAAAATAATGGATTTTGACCTATTTCAGTGTCCCCATTCCAATATGCATAGGGTTTATTCAGTTTCTTCGTGGTTTATTTATGTGTCTATGTTTTTTACTCTCCCCAAGAGTTTCATTTTAATCTGGACTTTTGTCAATGATTTGGACCTAGATCTTTAAAAACCAATATTTTGCAATTTATGCCAAATCCAAATAGAATTGGACAAGGGGCCTCTCTAGTGATTTTGTAGGCCTCCTCTCAATGGAAAAAACCCATAACTTTCATCCCAATCCATTGTAATTTTTTCTAGCTATGGAAAAAATAAGAAAATGGCTCCAGTTTTTTTTTTTTTTTTTTGAAACTATGGAACAATTTCGCATATGTGCAATCTGCGTCGTCGATCTCAGTTCAGAAGAAATATGGAACATTGATATACTCTGTCGACCATCAATGACTGGAGCTCTCCTTTGGTGCACACAATACTTCCCCAAACTATCGATCCGACCGTTGACCATCAACCCAACTCCCCGACAACCGACTTGCACACAACTCCAACCTGATCGACCTAGTCATCGGTCATCGACGAAATTCATTGGAGAATGGAACTCTCAACAAATTTTTTCAATGCCCAACCATTGACCCATTGACAATCAACTCTCCCCGATGGTTTTCGAATACACTTTCCCAAATCGGTCAATTTGACTGTCGACCATAGATCACTTCTATTAGTTGACATGGAAACTGCTGATGTGGCATGACACATGGATGTTGATGTGTCATGACACATCATCCTAAGGTGTCAACTTAGGTGATGTGGCATGACACATGGATGCTGACGTGGTATGAAACATCATCATCCTCTTTTCCCCATCGACCATCAACCCATCGATGACTTCTCTTGCTTGATTCAAACATTCCGCCAAAATCGGTCGACCCTCGACCATTGACTCATCAACCATCGCTGATGTTCATTGGTGATTGAAAATACTTTGGCGATTAGAGATGTCTTATGGCCGACCTAAAATCTTCGTTATTTTAGCTGATCTGTCCATCGACCATCAATGATTTCTCTTAGTGAACTTTAACACTTAGAAAAATTTCAAATTTTCTTTGATTGATCTAGACTGTCGATCCGATCCCTTTCACAACCCCCAAAATGAATCTTGGATATTGATTTACCCAACCTTTCAAATGAATGAATCCTTATGAATTTTTAAATTTATCATAGTGAATCTCGATCATTAATCACAAGATCAAACACGATCTCAATTGTCGATTCTCCAAACTACCTGTGACTCAACAAACGACCAATAAAACTCGAATTTTGATCATTCCAGGTCGAATTTCAATATGTAACTTCACCGATATACTCCATGAACCCTCTCAACCCGTTCGAACTCATTAAAACTCATATTTCACTCACAGAATTGGGGATTTCTCTCTAAAATCTTTGTTTTTCCCCAAACCCATCACACAAAAAATGCAACGATGAATTTCACTAATTCGTAGCCATCTTGGCCCAAACAAGCTCGGTGTTTGAAACAGAGGCTTTGATACCATAATGTAACATGCCCCATCCCAACCAAGGGAAATTATGGTGCAGAATACACATACAAACAAAATTTACAGCTAACTAATTTAATTCTTTTACTATTCACCGATTTCTTGTAGCTTATAGCTACGAATTAAACAGATTTAACTACGATATACAACCATAGAATAGATGCATCTACAACATGCTAATAATCGACATGAAATGCAACTAAACAACTCATTACAGAAACATATAAATTATTCTAATTTACACAGAGTTCATGCATAACAATAACACATGTAAATAAATCGACAACAAGATAAAACACTTATCTTTAAACAAGAATTATGCAACCAACATCTTAGGACGGATGTTCCACCCAACTATTGGTTACTTGGACTAACCCAGGTTCTAATCTCAAATAGGTTTCCAACAAAACCCTCAAAACTATCGACCCTCTTGGTAAACCAGAAGGCAATGCTGTGCACAGAGTGCAAAACGCAGTCTCACCCAACATAGATTTATGGGGGACTGCAATACTCAAATGTTTGTAGTCTAGGAATGAGTGGGGATGGTTTTTAAATTATTTTCCTCATACATCATCATCCTTAATCATTCATCTTTAAACCTATGCATGCATGCTGTTATAACTAGTTTGAACCATTCATTCTTTAGCTAATGATTAACAGAATAGTAAAAAAAAATCATTAACAATCACATAGAACACAATAGTTTATCGTGGTTCACCCCCTCCTGGGGATACATCCACAAAGATCTAGTTTCTCTGCTCTTTTATTTATTCTGCTGCAAAATCTGTGATGTGTGCATTACATCTTTAGGATTACAATCAAAGTGAGGGTAAGTACCCTCTGGGAGGCTGACTAGATCACACTAGGCTCCTTAGCCTCTGACCTAACCCTAAAAAACTAGCTCATTCCACTCTACCACAATCACCATAACAAAACCCACTACAATCAATAGCGTTTGAACTAACCAACCTTTTACCTAGACCTCCTAAGTATTTATTTATACTACTCTACTGGCTTATAGCTGCTAATATTTGTCAAAAAACCTAACCCTAACATAGTTATGCTTGTTTGCATGCGCGCCACGTTGCTTTTCCTCCTGCATGATGTTTTTTTGCCTCCTAAGGCACACACTCCAAAAATATATATTTTCTTCAAAATTAGGATTGTGCCCAAAATAGATCCTTCTTCCCAAAATAGGTATGCGCCAACAGGCCCCCAACACCGACATGTGGCTTGTATTGAGCCACTCAGGTGGTGTGCGCTCCCTGTACATTCTTCTCCAAGCCATGGAACTTCTCTGTGAGTTCCTTCCCTTTTTATTTCACCTGCACAACTTTATATTTTAGCACCTCGACCATCTGCGATGTTATCTGTTCTTGTAGAAATGTTTCACTCTATGAATATGCCTACGTCATCTTGGTCTTATCTTCCTCCAACTCCACAATTATATGTGTTTCTTGTTCCTGGAGGGGATCCAACTAGGCCTGTCTTGCTTTCTTATTGATCTATGCTATCTTTAACTCTGTCTGCAGGGTCTTCATCTCTTGCGTTCCTTTCAAGAGCTCGATAATGATCATGGTTTTCTGTCACTATTTCAATTCCTGCATGGAAACATTGATTTTATCCTCTTATTGGTCCAACTGTTGGACCTTTTCATCCTCTTCTAAAGTGGTCCAAATTTGTACAGTTTTGTCAAACAATTATGTGACTTCCTTGGCTTCCCTTGCCATTTCATCTACCTGTAATGTCATTTTTTGTTCTCTTTTCTCTCGGACCTCTGGAGGAGTTGGAGGATTTAGTTTTTCTTTCAACTCCTCTATCTTCTTCCTATACCCCTCAATTGTCTGCGCAATAATTTTTATATTTTCATCTACGCTCCTATCCGATGCTTGCACACTATCTAGAATACGGTTGTATACTGTTGTTAGCCCCTGCTCTAGCTTGTCAACGTGTTATTTTTCCTCCTCCTATGAGGTCAATTGGTCGCAGGTGATATGTAACATCTATGCAACCCCCTACCAACCTCCAATTTGGTGGAATCCATGTGGCCTCTGGATTGTACTTCCTGCATTATACTGGCCTGGAGTCCATATAGTGATTTTGTGGATATTTGTGATATGACTACCTTAAAGTGGTCAATGTCCCCCATGGGTTTCTGTGCGGTCTCTTGATCAATTATGACCATCTTTTGTGTGACCGTGAATGTATCCCTGCCCTGCACTACTATCTGAACTGTCTCATCTCTTTCTTTCTGCACAGGGGGTCAATGTGTCTTTTCATGTTTCTACACTGTGTCCTGTGGTATTGCATGAATTTTTCACTGTTGAAGAGTTTCATGGACTTCTATGAGTTTTTCCATGATCTTTTCTCTCTGTTCTTTTGCAGTGCGAACCACCTCTTCCCCCATTTCCTGGACTTTGTCCCCCATGAACTCAACATCATCCTATGTCAAGGTGATGACTGGGTCCTCCTTGGTGTACTTCATCTTTTTGCACATCTCCTCCATATACATTGTGGTTATTTTTTCTTGTGAGGGCTGCACCCCACTCATCGTCGCCCGTGCCTTCTCTTTTCCGGCATGAGATGTATCTCCCTTCTTGGCATCCTTCTGAATGTCTTCTGTGGGCACCATTGTTGTCCTCCTTGGCCTCTTTGGAATTGTGTTTCTTCCCGACGCCTGAGTGCGCGCTACAACCTTCCTAGTGTTAACAATTGGGCTATTTGTCTTTGTTGAAGGACCTACTTTGGCTTCCCCCTTAGGTTTAGCTAATTTCATTTCTACTAGCCTTATTGTTGGTTTTTCTACTAGCATCTTCCACTGCCCATGCCAGTCTTTGATTATCCAATCAATCTCTTCCCTTGTGATGCATTATTGCATCTCCAACCATTCCTTCTTTGGATATCTTGCGACCTGGATCCACATATGGTGTCTGGATGCGTTAAACCTGTCTATCCCTTCTGATTCCTATACCACTTCCATAGGAATGTTCCACACATTGGTTGTGCATTTTTGTAACTCTTCCAACAACATAACGAACACCGTGCAATTTGCTTGCTGATTTTTTTTGTCCTTGTCCTTCTAGAGGGATTCATACATGGCTATGTAGCACTTCCCACTTCTATCTAGAAAATAATTTTTTTTTGTCTCCTGCCATATTACCAAATCTATGAGGATAATTAACCAAGAATAATGGAATTGAGTTCCATTATCCCGTGCATCTCTGCAATTGATCAAGAATTGGTTCAGGAGGTAAGGTGCCCAATTGAAAATTACTCTCTTTGCACACTATGCAACAACTGCGATGACTCTTGCTGGAGCCTCTTCTTTTCTGCACTTCCTTAGTAGCTTGCAAGCCATGAGCTTGCTGATGAACCTTGTCACATCATCATTGTTATCTCTAAGCACAATACCCCTGTTCCCTCTGTTGGTACCAAATTCTGCCTTGACTAGCTCTAGGATCTCCTTCTCACGTGCTTTGTTGTCCAAGTATTCCTCTCGTTGTGAGCCCATTGTGGGTAATCCTATAATTTTGGTGATCAATACCACATCGAGATGTACTAGCCTATCCATCCAAATAATTCCACCATGTACCTGGGCTAACAATTGTTTGATGCAAAGCCCAACATTTTTACCACCCCCGAAGTGTGGTATGTCCAGGAGGTTCATGATCTTGGAGTTTTAGAGCCCTATTATCCACTGTGCGGGCTCCATGATTGGTTTGCCTAAGGGTCCAATTTCCCATGTGTTTTCCAAGTAGGCTTCCTCCGCCAAGTCTGGTAATTTTTTTACGTCATGCACATCGTGGTCCGAGTACCTTAGTTTGGCACTTTCCTGAGCATGTCCTCCACAATCACCACTGCATCTGGGAGGTAGGGAAGTGTAAATTCTATGATGTCCTGCACCTTTCTTTTCTGCCTGATGACAGATTGGCATGATTCTGTTATTTTTGTGTCATCTTCTTCCCCCTCAGATTCTGGCTGGTTGGTGACATCCTCAACCAACACCTCTTCTTTTTCGTGGTCCTATTGTTGACCCTTCATTTCTTCGGGTTTAGACAATGTTTTAGGATTCGGGTTTGTAATATCATTTTGAGTCTCGAAGCTCTTCCCTACTTCCCCTTGCACCGCTGTCGACATTTCCTCCTCAATCCTCAACGGGCTGAGTGAATCTATCTCAGAAATGGTAACATCTTCGAACTCAACGACATTATCGGGCTTCACCATCCTTTCCTTCCTCCTTTGGCCGTGTCGAGTAACCCCTATGTACTTCCATGGATCTCCATACTTTGGTGGTGTCATGTTGTATCTGATTTGAACACTTGATATCTTCTTCTCATAATTTCACCTAGGGCACACACTTCTATCTCGCTCTGTGCTAAAAAATACTAAGTGTCGAGCTAAGACATGCTTTCGACATTTTATAGACCGGGTCATAATTATTTTTCACTTTTTTCCATACATTTGCACTGAGTCCATTTTTTCACGTGCACTATATTTCTATGTTGTCGCAGTAGTTGTTGCACACGACTTTTTTCCACTTTCTTGTTGTTAAACCAACTCCTGTCTCTTTTTGTATTTTTCTTCATTTTCTACTTTTTATTTCTTTTTATCAATTTTCTTTCCTAATATCTACTATATTACACTATATACATGAATTTATTATTGTGATGTAATTACTAAGAGTTAGTAGGTCAATTGTCCCTGTAAAATTCCAGTCAACTACCATTCACCATTCCTTTCAATGCTATTCCTCACAAGTCCTTAAGCTGCACAAGTCCTCCATCTGCGACAATATTTACTACATATGGCCCTAGCCAATGCATTCTGAACTTACCAGGGTGTTGCAAAAATTTGTTGGCATAGATCAGAACTAGGTCTCCCTCCTTAAAGATCTTCTTTTTTATGTATCTATCATGCTAGGCCTAGTCCCTTGATTTTTGTACCTCTTGGTGAAATCCTGCCAGAATCCTGTCTTCTTCCCTTTCCATCAGTTGACTTAACCTCTCATGTACTGTGCCTCTTTCTGACATATTGGTAATTGCTGCTACACACAGACTGGATACAAAAAATTCTAATGGAACCATTGCTTCCTTTCCATACACCAATATGAATGGTGTCTATCCTACCAACTTCTTGCCTATCATCCTGTATTCCCATTGTACTGCTGGTATTTTCAAATCCCAATCATCCCTGTTAACAATGCAGATCTTAGTCAAATCATTTTCCAAAATCTTGTTGAAAGCATCTATTGTCCCATTTTCCTGAGCATAATATGGTGTACTCTTCTGGTGATAGACTTCAAACTCCTCAATCATAGCCTTGATGGTATTGTTAATAAAATGGGTGCCTTGTTCACTCATCAAAATCCTTTTACATCCAAATATGGTGATCACCTGCTCAAATAAGAAGTGTGGTGCTGTCTCTATGCTACAATATTTGACTGGTACTGGTTCTTCCCATCTGGTTAAGTATTTGGTCGCAGTAATGATATATCTAGCTCTTGAACCTCTTGCTGGTGGGTTAATAGGTCCGACAAAATATATTTCTCATTTGTCAAATACCTGCAGAGTTACTTGTGTTCTTAGGGGCATCTTGTCCCTCTTGTTGGGTTTTCCAACCCTTTGATAGACATCACATTTCTGGAAATATTCCTTTGCATCTTTATGAACCATTGGCCACCATAATCCTATGCGCAATACCTTTTTCATGGTATCTTTTCCTGCATAGTGTCCTCTAGTTATGCCTTCATGAGCTTCTGCTAAAAACCTGGGTCATTCATGTTATAATACACACCTTCTCAAAATGTTGTCCGCACCCATCTTGTATAAATGATCCGCAATGAGTTGATAGTCTACAACTCTGACTACCATATTTTTCTTCTATGCAGTACTAAATTCATGTGGCACAACTCTTGTACTTAAGTATTCAATGACATCAACAAAGTATTCATCAACTACCTGTACTGAAAATAACTGTGCATCAGGGAAGTTGTCTTCTAAGTTAGTAGGTTATTCTCCATTAGTTACCCTTGACAAGTGACCAGGTCCTGCATTCAACTTCCCTGGTTTTACTATTGGTTCAGGATTTTTGCAGGTCACTTTATTGATGCAGGCACGTGGTCTACTGTTCTTGGCACTTTACTGGGAGAGTGCCATCCCTAGATGGAGCCTATGTTGTAACAGAGTTTGAATTTTTCTCTAATTTGTGTCCTCATCCTAAATGTCTTGGAAGATCACATCCAACTTATAAATTAACCAGGGCTGCTCACCAAAGAAGTCTCATTCCATATTATATAACTCACATCAGATTGGCTGAAGGACTTGTAGGGATTTGTTGGTAGCGACCGGGTGCATAGACACGATGTTAGGGTTTTGACCGTAGCAGCACCCGAGATTTCTGAACAAGTTGATTTGCTTGGTGCTCCAAGTCGGA
>ML780820.1:22916-44191 GCA_009831015.1 Picea engelmannii
ATGAAAATGTCTCCTTGGTATATATAGGAGACTAGGAGGTATAATTACAACTAATGGCCTAAAGCCGACATAAATAAAATAACATTACTAATATAATATGCCCCAATTAAGGGGTAATGAGCCAATATTAGGGCTTAACAAGACATACACCTTTATAAAGTCCTTAGTTGATTGTCACCTTGAGAACTAAGGTTTATTTTCCATTGCATTGCCATCTAGCTTCTTGTGTGTAGGTTATGTGGAGAGAGGGGTGAGCTAATCAATTCAAAGTGAAACTAGTTGTTGAGTGTAGGCTCTATTGAGCACAAAGGCCTTGCAACCACAAGAAGAACAATGAATAACATATTTTATTGAATAGGGTAGAGAAATGAAGGCCTAGTGGATTTTCTGCAGATAGAGTCCTTTTTACAAGTCTAATATGGATCTCTTTATAAAAAATTGAGAGCATATCTCAAAAGAAACTTCCACAAGGGTTTGTGTTATTGAAGCGAGTGGGCTATAACTCCCTCGTTTAAGAATCAAGATCCCAAGTACCTCCATGTAATTAACCAAATCTTATGGTAAAATTAAACATGGATTAAAAAGTACTAATCAAACAAAGTTAAGGACTTAGGCTTTGCAATAAAATGATATTATTTTTCTTTAGCCCCATTGAGCCCCCTATGTCTCATTTCTTCCCCCTCTTGTGGAATTATAACCCCCCATTATTTTTTCCTCCTCTTTTGTAGCCCGTGATCTACTTTTTAATTATCATTCAATGTATAATCTTACATATTACATTGCTCGGATTTTAACCATTCATCATATACATACTCAACATTGATTTGAGAATAAAAAATGTGGTCCATGATCTTCACCAAAGTCTTGGAAATGTTTTCATCATCCACTTAGGTGTCTTTTTCAATATACATGGCTCTTTAGATTTTGACTCATCTACACCTTTTATATCTTCCATTGATTCCAAGTAGAAGGATTCCTATGCAATAAAAAAATTGTTTGTCTATGCCACAATTGCATTCCTTGATAAAAAATAACATGGAATTTTTTCACAAAGTTTTTGACCTTCCAAATCCCACAATCGATATGCCTTCAACTATTCATCATATCCCAACAACATGCACTTGTGCCCTCTATCTTCCAACTTTGAATCACGTTGGTGCTTGGGAATATGGATATAAATATTACTCATGCATATGCACACACATTTTATTGTAAGCTTTCACCTACTCCATGCTTCTTCAAGGGTAATGTTTGAAACTACTTTAGTTGGGATTCTATTAATTAAGTAAACTGCACAGTTGTAGGCTTCTTCCAAAAAATCCAATCAACATTTTTTAATTTCAAAATACACCATGTCATGTCCTAACTAAGATGACTCTTCCTCTCTGTAAGTGCATGAGAGGTCAAAAAATATCTTCTAATGACTCATCATTTCTAACAATTTTTTAATTGTTGAAGTGTACTCTCCTCCATTATCAAATTGTAATATCTTTAGAGACTTTCCACTTTGCTCCTCCATTAGAGTTTTAATCTTTGAAAAATATTTAAAGGCTTATGATTTTTGCACCAAAAGTAAATCGACATTTTTTACTATAGTCATTTATAAAAGTCATGAAATAAAATATTCCTCCAACAAAGGGTCTACTTATAGGACCACTCAAGTCAATATGTACTAACTCCAAAATTGGCATCACACATGATTCTTTCCAATAATGCAAAGCCTCACAAATCTTGGAAGTTCTATGTGTTTGCAAATAACACGAATCATAGTAATTTTTTTTTATTTTTTTATAGTAAATGAAGACCAAATTTTCAAATGTTAATACCCCAAAATTCCATAATTTTATTTGATCAATTGTTGTCATCATCATGCACTTGAAAAAAATCATCTTCCTAATAGCCACATGATATGACTTCATAATTTTTCAACATGTCTCTAAGGAGACACTTTCCACCTTCAAATTCAACATTTTAGATTCAATTTATTCATCTAATTAACGAAAAATAATTATTTTCCAACCCAAGTATATGCATAACCTCTTTAACATCACACACCTCTAGTGCTTAACAACATAAGGATACCATCTTCGCTAGATATCTCCAAATTTTTTCCATCACCACATTGTATCTCTCCTATATCTCTAGGATTAAACTTACAATTCAACCATTCTCACCTTATAGTGATGTGTCTATTTGCACTAGAAACATTTGACAATTTATGTTGCTACTAGAGGTAATCAAAGCACCTTTCTCATCATGATTTTTTGAGTTTTTCTTCTCAGTAATATTACTCAACTATTTATTTCCTTTCTCAAGGTTGCACTTGAAACAATTGCACACGACTTTAATAGATCCCCAAGCTTTTAGGATCAAAACAGATTGGAATTTGAACACAACTACATAGTGTTCTAGGATCATAACAACCTTTGTGCTAATACCATGTCACGAAGGGCAGTGTCATGCCAAAATTATTCACTTCCACAACACCCTTTCACTGTAAAAGGCTCATCATGTGCTATAGGCTCTGATTAATATACTCAAGAAACATCAAATCTAATGCTCATGTAAATTCTATAGCTTATGCAACCACAACACAACCAATCTAATACACCATTCTCATTTTTCATTGAATACCGATCGTATAGGCATACTCCAGTGCTTTTAAATAATGGACAATCAAATGTTAATACTTCACTTAACACTGTTATTATAGGGTTCAATACTAGCAATTAAATTAATGTAACTTTAATTGAACTAATAAGAAATGATAGTTAACAAAACCATATAACCATGCAACTCACAACATCGGGAATGTAAAAAATCTAGTTGTATGACTAAAACATTTCAAAGAACAATAGAGTTGCATATGGTTATAACACATTATTCAATCACGACAATATCAAACTATATGAGACAAAGGTTATCACCTACAAATATAATAGCTCTTTGGCTCACCTTCTAGTCACAACCTAAGGCTCACAAGTTATGATATCTATTGAGATCTATTTTTCATGCAATAATATAATAGGTTCAATGAACTACAAAACTATTCATTCGAAATTATTCATCATTTAAACTATTCATCATTCATAACAATGGCAAGTCATGTATTATATAGATATAGGTACTTCACTGATCATCCTACATAAGCACTCATCAATCTTTGGTCTTTATGCTCAAGGATATATATGATACCTCTTAAACATATAATGATTAACTTTGATATGGGCAACAAGCCTTGAGCTTAATGTCATAACTTCCCCAATGATTCACTCCATGTCAACATAATTGTCTCAATTTCCAAATTCATTCCATGTCAACATATGTGCCTTAGTGTGCCTAGATTTTTCTTTCACATGACTATCCTACACCTCCTTGACCTATGCACGATCCACGCAATACTATGCGCTCTTTCCTAAATGCACATCCTTATGTCTAAGTTTTCATTAACATTTCCAATGGAAAAGACAAGTGCAAAAATTTCATCATTATTTGTTAGGTTGTTGTTTGTTGTGTTTTTTAGGGAGCACATACCGTTAGAAGTGAAAATTTCTATAGTCAATAAAATTTAGAGTTGTAATATATGCCCTAGGTGTCCTTGATCTTTCTTGTTCTACAAGAATTTGATCCATTTCAAGTAACAATGCTCGAAGATGAAGAATGAGAAGACGAATCTAAAACTATATTGAAATGACAAATAAGCCATAAAATCAAAGGGAAATAAACAAGAGAAAATGTTGGTGAGAAGTATCTTAGTAAAAATCAAGACATTAGTAATGAAGTGGAGGTGCATTTAACCTCTCTAGGTTATACTATGTACACCAATCCATAGTTTGAAGGAGGTGAAGATGTGACCTCCAAAAATACAAAGGTCATTATGAACTGCGTAAGTAGTGCAATTGATTCAAATTCAGAGCACCAAGTCCAAGAAACCTAAGGGGACTTGACTAAGGTGAAAAGGTAAACTAGAGAAAAATAAATCCTCCAAGAAATGCAAGAATGTTTCTAGCATTTTAAATAATTCAGAGAGACATAATAAACAAAACAAAGACAATGACTAAAGTCCCTCCAATCAGATAAAGACTAGTACTATTGCCTACAATAGTTTTTCTTGTTCATGTTTTAGAAATGCAAGGTTGTAATGCTAATATTTATTAAAGAGTGATGTAGGGTTGATATAATGATGTCAATAACAAGGTCTTTACAATTTTTACAATTTAGTGTCAAGTACTATCCAACATTTTTTAAGAATGCATAAATTAGATTTGACATTGTTGATACAAGGTACTAATTTATCAAGCACTATATTGAAAGAGAATTCATAAAGTTGCTTCTTTTGTATCGTAGATATTTTGACAAGTTAATTTTCTTCAATAATATCCTTCCTCCATGATCAATGACCTTCAAATATGAAGGTTTCAAGATTCAAGATATGATATTGTCACTAACACTATCTTGATGCTTGTAAAGTAAAGTTTTTTTCTTTTTCTTTTCAAGTATCATTCTAGTTCAAGCAATATTCAAAGATTTTACAAGATTAAAATTAAAGTATAAGGTGTTAATGCTGTTTAGGTTAGTTATGCATCATTGATGAATAATTTTGTTTGCACATAATCAATCAAAAATTAAAAAAATATATTTTTTCTTTAAAGGAAAAAGGACCTACATTAAAACCCTTGGGGCATTGGCTTAATGATCTTAATTACCCCAACAAAAAAAATTAAAGTTTGCAAGTGCAATGTGTTTTAGTTAGACAAGGAATGAAATAAAATTAAAACTATAATAAGCAATGTTTGTTTGTTATTGAGATTGATAGAATATTTTTTCTAGTATAAAATAATATTGAGCAATAATTGATTTATAAGAATTGATGATGTTACAATGAACCTGATGAATGTATATACTTATATGCATTGATCGGTCACGAGGTGAATGAGTGTGTGCCTATGACATTTCATTAACCTAATGCTTTATATTTTATTATTATTATTATGATTATTATTTATTATATTTATAGTTTTACTGTGTTTATTACATTGCCACCACCTTAAATAATTCTTTGTCCTCAAAGCATATTAAATAAGATTCTCTCTGAGCATGTTTCCTTGGTGGTATTATATTTTTCTTTGTATTGATTTAAGGGTTTGACTTGGTTTTCAATTGAGTGTTGGTAAGATTCTTTTATAGGGAGTGCATCATATTTTAAAGTCTTTTGACATGCTTGTTGAACGTGAAACCTTGATGCTCCTTCATAACATTCTTTCCTTGTTTCTGATGTTGTATATTTGCTCGTGATTCTTGATTTTTTTTAGTAGTTGAAAATCACTTTTCTTGTGACGAGGAACTTTCAACCCAATATAATTTATAGTGTTGTCCTTGCTAGTTAAATTCCATGAGTTGTTCTTCAAGGTTGGTGGTATAAGTTCCCAATTGCGTCAATCATTCAACGTCTAGTACCATATCCATCTCATCAAGGGGTAGAATGTAGAATCCTATTTGTAGTTCCAATTATTGTATTTGAACCAAGATTTTATGACATATTACTACTCCTTTGACCTATTGATCATATACGATCGTAACTATGAGGTCCTTGGTGCGGTATACAAAAATATTTGGTTTCTTGGTGAAGTCGATGTCAATATAATTATGAGTCTTGTTGGAATATACAAGTATTGTTACATTTCTATATTTTATGATTCTTTCAAGTGTAAGAGTATTTAGCTATAATTTACTCATCATGGTTGCAATTGGAACTGTAGGTTTGCTCTCCTCTTTTCTTGGAACTTAGGTCTTATCCACCTTATTTAGATGAGGCAAAATATATTTTCTAGTCATTTTTGGAATTTTTTCTTTTGATTAATAATTTATGTTGGGAACACCTCATTATTATTTTGTTGGGTGCATGAAATTGATGCTAAGGACATGTCAACATGACTTCAACATCAATTTTAGGCGTTTTTATTTTTATCTTATTGGGATGATTTGTTTTACCGTAATCTCTTTCGTGATTTGTGGTCAACGAGTTTGAATTTATTAGCAAATTTTCATAAATTATGGGTTATATTGTTAACTCATCTCATCTTTTAGTTAGTTTATCAATCCCTTCTCTATGTTGATTAGTTATCCTTAACAATGTTCTTGTCATCAATACCTTTTATTAAGTATCTCCATTTACTTTTAGAATATTTTATTAATTTGTTAATTTTATCCCCTAATTCTTTTTGTGACTTCTCAATCCTATCTATAATTTGCATGGCACTATTGGATTCATCTTCATTATGATGAACATATTCTTTTGATTTGTCATTATTACCCATTTTGGTGTTGTTTTTCATCCTTGAAGAATCCACATTTAATGTAATTTTTAATTTAAGTACTACGTATATAAAATTTGAAATTTAATTTTAATAAAAGTGAGCTAAATTAAGATAAACTTTACAAATTAAAAATAATAAGAAGAAGATTGATTGGAGGGAAAAACTTGTGTATGGAAGGTTACACATGAATTAAGAAAAAACACATGCATATGACTGAGTGTACAAATGGATAGAGTTAGTCATGTCATTGAGTGTAGGAAATGGCAGCTGGTACATGACATGTATGACATTGCACATATTTTGTTATATAATGGAATTGTACGAAAGAAGATTGAAACTATATGGGGAATTGTAGTTGTGTGGTTGTATGGTATAGCAATCTTGTATGAATATTCACGAGAGTGTGTCATTTGAGCAATTGAGAGATTGCAACCCAAGAAAACTTAGCCAAGAGTTGGCTTTGATACCAAATGGAATAAGTAGTCCCTATTTATTATTTAGATTGACACAATATTTCTACAAGTATAAGATAACATTGGGTGATAATTGATTTATAAGAATCGATGATGTTACAATGAGCCTCATGGAAATATACTTATATGAATTGAATCGTCATGAGATGAATGATTATGCGCCTTTTGACCTTTCATTGACCTAATGATTTACATTTATTATTATTATTATTTACTAAATTTTTAGTATTAATATGTTTATTAAAAATTCTTTGTTATTCCCTTGCAATGATACTAGAACCTAATGGCAAAAACATCTAAATCCAAAACATTTTTTTCCATGGAAAATGTCCTTAAGTTAACTCCAGGTGCTTCCTCAAATTCCATGAATGATACCTAGGGTAAATTCCACTTGAGTACAACATGTACCCCTAACCCAAAGGGACTATACCATACTTGAACCCATGACCTCTCAACAATATTTGGCTTGAAACTATCTAGTTCAATGTAATTGAGCTAACCCAGTAGGCTTATAAATATGAAAAACATTATAATAATTGACTAAAAGATAATTGATTGGAATAACAATCCCAATTTCAAGCTACTATTCTACCCCCATTTTACACCTTTTTTGCATCCTCTTCCTTAGTTTATTTTTTTTCTTTTTTGTGTGTGTGTTTTTAAGAAAAAAAATAGGAGTCTATAGGAAGGCATCCTTTTTTGAAACCTTTTTCTATTTTTTCTTGCATCATCTTGCATCCTCATTGTGTTCTTATCATAAGTCCTTTTCCCCTTTTGCACCCTTACCAAATTTCCTTTTCATCCTATCCACATATATGTTACATTGTATTTGTGTCCCTGTTGCGTCTATTTAGCATCCCTAATGTGTACTCTTCATCACATTTTATGAACTTATTGCATCTCAGTGGCTTCTTTGTTGTGTCCTATATGCATATTTGTTGCATCCCCAGTGGATCATTTTCATCACTTTTTGTGACCTTAGTGCATCTTAATGGAATATATGTTTTATCTTATTCACATCGTGATTGTATCCTCACTATGACCTAATAACATCCCTATTTCACCTAAATAACATCCTTACTACATCTATGTAACATCATCACTACTTCCCTTTTGCATCTAGAGGATGTTCCTCTTAAATCCTTACTGCATACTAATTACGTCTTCATTGCATCCATTTTATATCATAAAAGAATATTTGGATAATCCTAGTAGCATCTTAAGTGTGCCATTTAGGGTGTCTTGAGTACATCCTAATGGCCTCCACATGGAGTCCATTTTTATGTTGTTGTAGACCTCCTATCATGTCCTAGTTGGTGTCTCACAGTGTGCATTGTAGTGAAGAGGGATACATACAATGAAAAATAAAGATGTCTATTTTCTTCACAATCCACTGTATCACCAATTTACCTTGACTTAGTCCAATATGTTTGATTCAACCTTGGAAAAATTAGTTTTCCCTTATTCTTCCTCTTTCCTCCTCTTGTTCCTTGGATATTTTGATTGTTTTTCCTCACCTATAATAGTGCATAATTGTGAAAAATGACTTGTTTGAATTTTATTGATTTCAACAATTTGTTTTTAGATACTAGTTGAGATTTATAGAAATATCCATCACGGATAGATAAATATTCATTGATAATAGTTGTAGTATTTCTTTCATCCTTGAATCACTTGCAATATTGTGGTAAATTTTTATATGGACACGAGGATCAATTTTCATGCTCAACCAAACCGAACCATCTATTATTCTCTTTGCCGTAATGCTTAAGTCTGCCTCTTCCACAGAAAACAATGGTCTTAAAAAATAGAACCATATTGTTGGGTTTTATTTTGGATGAAGTCTTCTTGTTTTATGCTCTTAGGCGAGCATGCCAATGAAACATTTTTATGGAGTTCAAAAATTTTCCACCAATTTTTCCATAAACCCTTTGATATTATGACAAGAGTGAACTCAGTCTTTCAATATTTCCTTATTGGACACATTAAAAATATCTAGGCATTCACTTTGAAATTTCTACAAAATATTAAATTGAATAGTTAAAAACAAATTAAATACAATCATGGTGGAGAATAGTTCAACAAAATAAGATTTATACTTACCATGATTTTGAACCAGTGTGTCCCATCCATAGATAGGTTGGCCTTTTACTATATATCAATTTCTCCCTTGCTTCCATGACTCGATCAATGAAGGATGTGTCAACCAATTATTTGTTGGAAATATTTTGTTGTCTACATGATGTAGGAGCATCTGGAAGTAAAATCGAGAATCGAACACATGGGTCAATAAAATTTTATCAAGGGATTCGGTTACCTAATTTTTCATTTATTTGTAATAGTTAGAATGATATCTTTAGAAGGTATCAAATATTTCATGGTTTGAAGGGTGTGAGTGTTTTCCTATGTAATAGAACATAAATAATAAGTTAGGGGATTGATATAAATCCTTAGAGGATTTTTAGGAATTTTTTAGAGTTCTCGAGAGATCTAGCTCTCATTTTTTTTGTAACGGAAGTATGTGTGAGAGAGGTTAGACAGAGGGGAGATAGAGGTTAGACATATATTAGAAGGAAATCAGATGAAGGTTGGATATATAGGGTGTGAAAGAGAACTGTGTAAAGTGATCTATGTGTTGTATGTTTAAGGTCCGAGCGACCAAAATAACCAATGTAATTCTGATATGTTTTAATTGAGCTCTCTAGTTGTGTGTGTGTGTGTGTTGATTTGTTGGTATATGATTTTTACTTCATTCACTATATTTTCACTTGGAGATTTTAATGTATGCATTTGCAGGAAATACCGTGTGTAATTAATTCTAGCTAAGTTCTAAAACTCCATTTAAAAATATTTCCCAAGTATTTGTCATCATAGGAACACACAGTCACAATTTGGCACAGTGGAATCACCCCTTAAATATTTGTGACACAACGATATTAATTTCGTGCAAAGTGTTCTGCGAAATGTTGGTATTATTCGTTGAATATCATGCACAGAGTTGTTTGCGAGCCAATGGTAAATATTGTTGAGTTTTGCACGCAGGGTGATTTGCGACAGACCTTGTCAGTATTGTTTACTAATACTTTTGTGCAGAGGTATATCTCTGTAGTGGTATTTCAGTGCAACATTATCTATGACAAAGCACAATTCAACCCTGTAGGAAAAGGCAATTTGAGCACCTATTGTGTTGATCTGAGGCCAGATAAGCAACCTGTATGTTAGTTGTTGATAGAGTATTGAAAAATTTGTGATCGTGGGTTGAAGTTGGTGGTTCAAGCCATCACTACATTAGTAATAATTACCTATGGCACATAGGGATGAATCAAACAAGCTTTATGTTACAAGAATCTAGAATGAATTGTTTTTTTATGTTTTGTTTATTTATTTACGTTATGACTTAATATTTTCTTCTGGGTAGTAATGATACACTACATATCTAAGATATAGAAATGTATAACTCCCATTTCTACTTCTTTTTCATGTGCAAGTTGAACTAGTGGTTTGGTAAAAAAAATTCAAAATGCGTTAGAATAGCCTCCCTAATTATTATTGATAAATTTTTGACAAGCAATGAAACTAACCTGCCACATTTTTTTCATCTACTTTTTGGAATTACAAATTGGGAGGTGCAAGAACAAATCTAATAACATCAATGGAGAAAAAATATTCATGAAAAAAAAAAAAAACATTTGATATGTTCCTTATGAATTCTCTGTGATATCTTATAGCTTTTAGTGGCCTTATGCATCATCACCTTTGTGGGACTTACTTTTAAGGACTTGAATTGGTATCCTATTCTAAATCTATGATACAAGCTCTTGTAATAAATGTTAGGATATTTTCATGATGAATCTCAGTGAGATTATCCATCATGTTCATCAAATGTAGTACAAAAGGTGATTTTTTCTACTTGACTACTAGAACACATTTTTTCAACTTGTTTTCTTTAGCTATCCCTAATCTATTTGAATTGTCATAAGAAGACACAAACTAGCCATTTTTTGCACAAGATATATCATTGGATTTTTCATTTTTCATTTTTTGCACATGATATATCATCATTGGGGTTTTCATTTTTCATTAGACAAAGAACCATTTGCAGTATAAATGGATTTTACCCTCAATGACTTCAATTTGGACATGCAAAATTTATTCATTGATCACATTTATATCTATGACCATGCCAATGGAGATAGATTTGTCTCCGTCCACTTGATAAAAATATAAATATGTAAGGAAGTTGGTTTGTTCATCTAACTCAACAAACCATACATATTTGAATTCTCCATTGTTGTTGTTTTATATTACTTAAAGAAACAAAATTTCCTTGAATTGGTGAGAGTGATAAGGATTGACATTTAAGCCTGTAGTTAAGGGAACACATATATTTTTTTCTTTAAAATGGAGTAAATTGATATAAGCAATTGTTCTAAGAAAACACAACATCTCATATATAAATTTATTAAAAAAGTATAACATGTTTCTGAAACATTATATGAGGCGGTGTCGATTGACCCTTCCAACTTATTCTAGTCTATGAGGTAGAGTCATAAAAAAAATCATGAATAATTTTATGAAGAAGGGTGTGGTAATCTTTCCATACATTGGTGATCCTTCCATACTCTACCACTAACTAAAAACTCTCGTCTCTTTGGAGAATCAAGAAAACATAAAATTTTTATGGTGAATTTGAATTATATGAGTGCAAGAGAAGGACTAACAAAATTTTAATGTGG
Organism: Picea engelmannii; assembly: GCA_009831015.1. Classification (NCBI taxonomy): domain Eukaryota; kingdom Viridiplantae; phylum Streptophyta; class Pinopsida; order Pinales; family Pinaceae; genus Picea; species Picea engelmannii. The sequence continues at coordinate 34,443 of ML780820.1, forward strand.
AAGGGTTGAACGATCTGTTAACTTTTATATCTCGGGAGGTACTCCGCATGTTTGTCTTGTATGCGGAAGTAGCCTTATATTTGCACTACTAGACACTTGACATTGTAATGGTTTTTTATAAAGTTGTAATAAAGTGGTTCTTTTATGTAAGTGACTTTTTGATAAAGTGTACTTTCTAATATTAAAGTGACTTTATTTCATAAAGTGCACTTATGTTATAAAGTGAAATTGTACTTTAATATTTTAAGTGATTTGTTTTGGAGTGAATGAATCATGTCCCTTGATCATGTAAAGGAAAGATTAGATCTTGGCCTTTGGATTTAGGGATGGGGAATGTGAAAAGACACTTGGAAGGTGAAAGGTCATTTTCGAATTATAAGAGAATGTATTGGGTAGTGTGCAAGACACAATGAGAAGAGGAGATTGAGAGATTTTCGAGAGAGCTTTGAGGAGGAGAGGAAAGGGCAGCAAGGAGGACACATTTATCAAAGGAGATTGGGCACATTTCCTCAGGATTTTTTTTGTTTAGAAGTGGTTGAAATTTATTGTTGTTAGGGAGGTTGTACTGTACGGATCCGTACAACAAGGAAGAGGGCACATTTTTTTAGGAAAATTGTGGGCACAAAAATCGAGGTTGTTTGGAGTGTTTCTTGCTGCAGAAGGGGCCATATAGTTATGTCTATACAACTGTTGTTTGGCATGCTTTTAAAGGTGTTTTCCAGCAAAGGAGGGTCGTACAACAATACAAATTTGGCACAAATTTCTAGGTAGAAAGGAGTGGGATTGTTGGGTGCTGTAAGTGGATTTCTCTTACTAGAAATTGTAATCTTGTTGCTGATATATCTTTCCTGAAGCTAATAAAATCTCTCTCTCTTTAGGTTTCCCCACATTGGGGATTTCCCTGGCTGGTTTCCTAAAAATTTATGAGTTTTACATGGATGTGTAATTGTTGTTCATTGTGTTTATTCCACTACAGAAGTGCTTGGCAATGTGTATTTATGCTCATAATATTTTTTATATGTGGGTTTATACATTTTAGAGTTCATAGATGACAATTATCTCTAGGTTTCTAAGTGTATGACATAATTTTGTGCACACTGATTTTGTCATTAAATTTCTACATGGTATCAAAGCTTGGGTTCTGAGTTACAGTGAGCAGTGAGACTTTTGGTCAAGGTTTGAAGGGGGAAACTTGATTGTTTCTTTTCCATTGAACATTTGACAGGGTGATGGTTGTTTGCATCAGGTATGAGGACCAGTTGGATGATATTTCCAACTATTTGCAATGGAAAGTCATGATGCCGACTATTCTCAAGGAGAACAAGATTTGGAGATTTGTCATCACCATAGTTGTTGTTCCATCAACAAAACCTATAGATTTGGATTTACATGAGGTAAAGGAGGCCAAATATTAGAGGCTTATTCTGGATGGGGTGAAGGATCAACTTATCCCACACTTGGCTGAGAAGAAGACAACCAAAGAGATGTGGGATGCACTTAAAAAATTGTATGAGGCAAAGAATGAAAATCGAAAGATGGCCTTGAAGGATAAACTGCATGATACCAAGATGGGTAAAGGTAAGAGTGTGGCTTCTTATCTTACCTGGGTATCTCAAGTGAAATATGAGTTGGTTGTAGTTGGTGAGGTCATATTAGATTCAGAGTTGGTGAGGACAGCCTTAAAAGGCTTCACCAAGGAATGAGAAGTCTTCATGAAGTGTGTGGTGGGTCGTGAGCATCTTCCATATTGGAGAAGACTGTGGGACGATTTCATTGAGGAGGAGATTAAGGAAGGATCTCAGAGCAGTGGACAGAAGGCAGATGGAGCTAATGAAGAGAATGTTTCTCTTTCTTCAAAGGGAAAGGGGAAGAATAAAGGAAATTTCGGGAGGGACTTGAGTAAATTTAAATGTTACTTTTGTAACCAGTTGGGGCACCTTGATTCTCACTGTCCTGAGAGGAAGAAGAAGAATAAGGAACAAGAGGGCCCTAATACAACTGCTACAACAACCATGGAGGAAGTTTCTTCCAAGTTTGATAAGGACTTTTCTTTGGTTACTCTAGTATCCAATGTCGGTAGTGGAGGATTTGGGGATGATAACAGATGGATTGTTGACAGTGAAGCCTCTTGTCACATGATGTAAATCTAGCGAGTATTCATTATTATCACAGAGATAGGTCTTTACCGGCTAGTGGAGAGTGAAGGAGGTATGGTGCGAGCTGTACGTGGAGTTGGAAGGGTTAGATTTCGACTTGAGTATGGATGATTCCTAGAGCTTGATGGAGTTCTCTTTGTTCTAGGGTTGAGGGTTAACTTGATCTTAGTCTCAACCTTGGAGGATGTTGGATATTGTACATTATTCAAGAGGGGACATGTATTTATCTATAGGGAGGGAGTGGACCCGGTTGAACCACAACTGATTGGTGATCAGGTAGACAGGTTGTACATGTTGCGAGGACAACCTTTAGGTTATGATTCCGTGTTGGATGAGGAGTAGGAGGCTCTTGATAATTCGACAGGTCCAAGGATTCAATATTGCATTCCAAGAGAAGAGAGGGAGTCTCTTTTGAGGACCAACATGAGGCTCAGCTGGTGTGATCGAACCGATGCTCAGGGTGGAGTGGATTCTCCTAGGAGCTCAGGGTTCATGGTAGTTGTTAGGAGAAGATCTTCTGGTTCGAGTTTTATGCAGGTGTTGGGGATGGCTCCAAGTTCAGAGGGATCTCCTACTATGACCATTGTGATGGGACCAGATGATGGTGATGGAAGTGAGTACATCCCTCGCTAAGAGGGAGTGTTATCTTTTATAGCTTGGGAGGTACTCCGCATGTTTGTCTTGTATGAGTAAGTAGCCTTATATTTGCACTACTAGACACTTAACTTTGTAATGGGTTTTTATAAAGTTTAAATAAAGTGGTTCTTTTATGTAAGTGACTTTTTAATAAAGTGTACCTTCTAATATTAAAGTGACTTTATTTCATAAAGTGCACTTATGTTATAAAGTGAAATTGTACTTTAATATTTTAAGGATTTATTTTGGAGGGAATGAATCATGTCCCTTGATCATGTAAAGGAAATATTAGATCTTGGCCTTTGTATTTAGGGATGGGGAAGGTGAAAAGACACTTGGAAGGTGAAAGGTCATTTTCAAATTATAAGAGAATGCATTGGGTAGTGTGCAAGACACAATGCGAAGAGGAGATTGAGATATTTTCGAGAGAGCTTTGAGGAAGAGAGGAAAGGGCAGAAAGGAGGGTGCATTTACCAAGGGAGATTGGGCACATTTCCCAAGGAAATTTTCTGTTTAGAAGTGGATGAAATTTATTGTTGTTAGGGAGGCAATATTGTACGGATCTCTACAGTCCATACAACAAGGAAGAGGGCATGTTTTTCGAGGAAAATTGTGGGCACACAAATCGAGGTTGTTTGGAGTGTTTCTTGCTGCAAAGAGGATCATACAGTTCTGTTCGTACATATTCTATTTGGCATGTTTTCCAAGGTGTTTTCCAACAAAGGAGGACCATACAACAGTACAGATTTGGAACAAATTTCTAGGTAGAAAGGAGTGGGACTGTTGGGTGCTGTAAGTGGATTTCTCTTGCTGAAAATTGTAATCTTGTTGCTGATATATCTTTCCTGAAGCTAATAAAATATCTCTCTCTCTCTCTCTCTCTCTCTCTGGGTTTCCCCACATTGGGGTTTTCCTTGGCTGGTTGCCTAAATTTCTGAGTTTTACATGGATGTGTAATTGTTGTTCATTATGTTTATTCTGCAGAAAAAGTGCTTGGCAATGTGTATTTATGCTCATAATATTTTCTGAATGTGGGTTTATACATTTCAGAGTTCATAGATGACGATTATCTCTAGGTTGCTAAGTGTATGACGAAATTTTGTGCATGTTGATTTTGTCATTACATTTCTACATTATCCTTCTTATTTATTTCTCTTCCCAAAGATTCCCCTCAACGAGAATGTTAATATAGAATAAAGGTTGAATGCCCATTCTTAATATTCTAATTATTATAGAAGGATTCACTAAAAAATTATATGGGAAAAGGTCAATTGACCCTTCCCTAGGATTCCCCTTAACAATAATATTAATATAGAAGAAAGGTCAACCAACCCTTCCCCATGATTCCCCTCAGTGACAATCAAATCTATGATTAGTCTATAAGAATTAGCTAAATAGTTCTATGGGGAAAGGCCAACCAACCCTTCCCAAGGATTTTCCCCAAAAAGAATATTAATCTAGAATACATGCCAACTAACACTTCCTTAATATTTCAATTAGCCTAGAAGAATTCACGAAAAAATTATATTGGGAAAGGTTTATCGATCCTTCCCTATGATTCTCCTCAATGGGAATATTTATCTAAAATACAAGTTGATTGACCCTTCCTAAGATTTCAATTAATCTAGAAGGATTCACTAAACATTTTTATGGGGAAAGGTTCGCTAACCCTTCTCGAGGCTTCCCCTTAATGAGAACATTAATCTAGGATAAATGTCAACTCACCCTTCCCTAGGCTTTCCCTCATTGACAATCAAAGCTATGATTAGTTTATAAGGATCAACTAAATAGTTCTCTAGGGAAAAGTTGACAAACCCTTCCCTAATATTTTCCTCAATGAGAGTATTAATCTAAAAGAAATCTCAAACAACCTTCCCCAGGATTCCCCTCACTTAGAATATTAATCTAGAATAAAAGTAATTTAACTCTTCCCAATTCTTCCCCTCAACAAGAGACTTATGAGCATGATGAAAGATCGATCGACCCTTCCCCAATATTCCCCTCAATGAGAAACTTACAAAATTGAAGAAAAGAGGACTAACCTTTCCTTAGGTTTTCCCTCAATGAGAATATTAATCTAGAAGAAAGGTAAAATGACGCTTCCCTATAATTATCCTCGATGAGAATTTTAATCTATAAGAAAGGTTGATAGACCATTCCCTAGGCTTATCCTCAACAAGAATACTAATCTAAAGGAAAGGTCAATATACCCTTCCCGGGATTCTCATTAGTCTACAAGGATTCACTAAAAACTTCTATGGGGAAAGGTCAATTGAACCTTCCCTAGGATTCCCCTCAATGAGAATATTAATATGGAATAAAGATCGACTAGTCCTTCCCTAGGCTTACTCCCAATGAAAATATTAATATGGAAGAAAGGTCGACTGAAACTTTGCCATGCTTCCCCTCAACAAGAACATTAATATATAATACATTTCGATCAAACTTTCCCCAAGATTCCCCTCTACAAGAATATTAATCCATAAGAAAGGTTGAATGACCTTTCCCTAGGCTTCTGATTAGTCTAGAAGGATTTAGTATAAAATTATATGGGGAAAGGTTAACCGAACTTTTGTTAGGCTTCCCCTCAATGGAAATATTAATATAGAATAAATGTTGACCAAAAATTCCCTAGGATTTAATTTATTCTAGAAGGATTCACTAAGAAATTCTATAAGGAAAGGTTGAACAAAGCTTCCCCAGGCTCCCCCTCAATGAGAATATTTTTTTGTTTGTTTGTTAGTTTGTCCATGACATGTGGGACTAACCTGTGGCTAAGAAACCATGACTCAGGGGCATCTAAGCCATCAAAATCACCTGTGGATCTCACTCGGCCTGAGCCACACCAACTCTTAACATAGCTGGAGTTTTTGTCCCCACAAGTTTCGAACCGACGACTTTAACATCACAGAGTGCCTTAACATCACACTCCGTCATCGACTGTCCTACACCTCGGGGGCCCTTAATGAGAATATTAACCTAGAATAAATTTTGACCAACCCTTCCCCATGCTTCCCTTAAATTAAAATTAAATCTACAATTAGTCTATAAAGATTAAATAAATAGTTCTATGGGGAAATGTCAGCCAACTCTTCCTGAGGATTTCTCCTCAACAACACTGAAGAAAGGTAGATTGACTCAACAAGAATATTAATCTAGAAGAAAATTTGACTAACCATTCCCCATGCTTCCCCTCAATGTGAGACTCATCAGCTTGAAAAAAGGTTGATTGACCCTTTCTCGAACTTCGCCTTAGTGAGAATATTAGTCTAGAATGATCAACTAAATAATTCTATGGGAAGGGTTGACTGACATTTTTTCATTATTCTTCTCAATGAAGACCAATTCCAAGACTAGTCCATAATGACTAACTAAACATTTATATGGGGAAGGGTCAACTATTGACTAACTAAACATTTATATGGGGAAGGGTCAACTATTTAAAGGATGGATGTGAAGTATCAATGAAAAATTTCTATGAGGAAGGGTTAGGGATCAATTAATATTTCTATGAGTAAGGGTCGGCTGACTCTTCCCCATTAACAGGCCTCAACAACAATCAATTCTACAATTAAAGAATATTTTTTTATTTTTTATATTTATTTCTTTAATTACAGTATAAAAATGAAACCATGTATAATTATTTATATAGATTAGGAATATTAGTTCTACAATGGTGAAAAAACACATGTTTGAAATTCAAACAAATTAAATATTTTTTTAATTTCTATAATTATATCTAAAAAAAATGGAGGCTACTATTTTAATATTAAAAACATTTATAATAATCATATCTTATTTATTTATTTCTATAATTATATCTCAAAAATTAAATCTACCTATTTCAATTATAAAAATAATTTATAATAATAACGTAATCATTTATAATAATAACGTCTTATTTATTTATTTCTATAATTATATCTCAAAAATTAAATCTACCTATTTTAATTATAAAAGTCATTTATAATAATAACGTAATCATTTATAATAATAACGTATTATTGATTCCAATGGCCTCTAGAGTACAAAAATATACTTAAAAAAAATTAATATACATTTTATGTTGTGAAGTTTTTCCATGCTATAAATTTAAATAATAAATAATAACGCCAATAGAAATTTTTAAATATCCTACCCATATTTGAAATTTGAAATTTTGAATTCCCTCTCACTGATATTTGAATTTTATAATTCCCACCCATGCCTAATAATAGTTATTATAAAACCTCATTTAGTTTTCTTTACATTACTTTGACAACTTTTTCCATGGAATAATCTCGTGACTAGAAACTAATGGGAAAAGAGAGATTGGGTGGGTGATATGAGGTGACAAGGGCAAAGAATATTTAAATTGACTAAATATTGGGTTAAAATATTTATGGCATCATAAGTCTTGTCTTCAATAGTGAAAGGGAATCCTTTACAACACTACATGTAACTCTAAAGATTTCAAATGAATTTTGTGAGTAAAAGGATTTTGATTATTATGTGTTTTTATACACTATAGTGTGTATCAATGATAGGGAAAGAGATGCGATAACATACCATTTAATTTTGATATGTCAATTACCTTGATAACATAACATAAAATTGTATAACCTTGAAATGCAAAATATCTTCATAATTACCTTGCTTTACTAGTCTCTCAACCCCCTCAACACATTGCCTTTCTAGACCTCCTTGATGTATCATTATGTTTGAGCAACCTGTGTGTTTCCCTAGTGGTATCATGGCTTGGAATAGGTTTGGCCTGCTACAAAAATCTTAAGAGTAGTAGATCCTTCGGTTGGATGGAGAAGCATTCACCCTCAGTTGGTTTCCAAGCCAATTAATTCTAAATAGATAAGTGTACTAGCATGCTTAATGGGTTTGATGCTTGTTCTATTTGCAATGTTTTTGTATTTGTTTAGTATGGAACTTTAGGAATTGTAAATAGAGTATAATAAATGAGGATTGAATATGCATGGAATTATTGATTGTATCATCTATATAATTTATGAAATGATTGTGCATGATGGTTCATCCTTGTCAAGTGATTATGCAGAGGAACTTGGGTTCCTATCCCTCAACCTCAAAACAACCTTGAAAAGGAAAAGCATTATAAGGGATTGATTTTTTTGATTATTTGGGCTGGTTGTCATTGATGCCAACCCTTGAAGAAAGTCCGGTAGCGAATTCCTGTAGCACAAAGGTTTGGGTAATGGACCCAAGTTTGTTTGATGTATAATAGTATGAGTTTTAATATATTTGAAGGTAAGACTATTCTATATGGATAGTACATGTCATGTCATTTCCGGTGGTATGTGGAACGTCACATAACTCCTCACGGTTAGAGAGTTATGGCCATGTGAAGTTGGAGAACCCTCATGAGTCATCTAGAAGCCCCAAAAGGTCAAACTAGTCAAAGTGGTTGCAAAAAAGAAATTATTTAAATAATAAAGTGAAGCGATGAGTGTACTATAAGTCAAAGTGGATACAAAATAAATTATTTAAATAATAAAGTTAATGGAGAAATTACTAAGTGGACAAGTGGTTAGAAGTGGGTTAGCCCTAAAATAAGGAAAGTGGGTTAAGATGGATAGAAGATAACCCCTTGAGGAAGCTACATGAAAGTATAAATAAGAGGCAAGGGTCTCTCATTCAAATACACTAGAGCATATTGAATATCTACAAGTGACTGAGGTAACCAAAGGATATCTAAGGCGGATTTTAGAGGGAAGGTGAAGTAAAGAAGGCCGAAATGCAAGGGAGGATAAATTCTTTTGATGATGCTTTCTAAGGTATGTTATTTATAGGTCATCTCACCATTTTTTGCAATAATGTTTTTTCTAGAATGATTCAGACCCCGAAATCTGGAGGTCGTTGAGGAAACATATCCAAGTAGCCATGATAAAAATCTCATCTTGTGGGTCATTGTATTTTTGGAGTTACACTCCGTGGAAAATAGGGTTTGTAGCTAGTCCTGAAACTAATCTAAAACAAGTGTTTCGGGTAAAAAAGTCATAAATTCTTAATAACAAATCCAAATTCAGTAAGACCAAATTTGTTGGTTAAAGTACATTCTGTAGTATTATGTGTACCATTTTCAAATCCATACAACAAATATTCTGTGCGGGGCACGCTCTACAAGTTCTCTCTCTAGAATAAGCCAAAATTCAACAAGGTATGCCATTTTTTCTATAACTCCTTTTCTTAGAGGTTCCAAGTAGTAAAACCTGGAGGAATTGCATAAAAGACACTGAAGAATATTGTGTACTATTTTCATATATTATTTATTACAGGTACATAGTTATGATTATTTCAAGTTAGGGTTGTTGACTAATCCAAAATTAGTCACGTGAGACTAAAGTAAAGTTTGATCAAAATGCTAGTCTCTTGTTGTTAAAGTTAAGGAAGGTTTGCAAGTACGTGATCATATACACTAGGTATATTACAAAGTTACAAATCAGATTTGGATGATGAAATTGATGAGGGATTTTGGTTGAGGTACATGTTGGGTACATGGTTGAGACAAGTAGTTGATGAGTTGGCACATACATGAGGTGTATAGTTGATAATGTTGGTATATCTTGATGAGCCATAGTTTATGTGTATTTCATGCATGATTGGTACATATTTTGTGCATTGTTGATGCACTAGTTGATGGTACAGGTTGGTGCATGGTTGATGCACTTGTTTATGGTACACATTGATTATAAGTTGTTTGGTACAAGTTTACAGTAGTATATCTCATAGTGATAGTGTGACAATGGTTCCATCATTCTAATTCTATGCCAGGGCAGTTGGACGGGGCAAGGACAGGTGGTTGTAGCTGTTGGGGCTCAGAAATGTCCTATTCTCATCCACCTTTCCCTTCATCATTCTTCACATTTCATCGCCCCATTAACCTTTCATGATATCATTTCCATAAATATACTTGGGTTTCACCTTATTGTTCTCCACTTTATTCATTTT
>ML780820.1:44241-72053 GCA_009831015.1 Picea engelmannii
AATATGTGTGAGCTTTGTAATGTGTAGGAATATGTGAAGGATTAATTCAAAGGACTTCTCGAATACTTCCTCCACCATTTCAATATTTGAGGAGATAATTCAATCTCATTCCAAGGAGAAGATCATGGAGATTTGGTTGGAATGTCTTATCCAAGATATATGAGAGATATGTGTGAGGATTTAAAGGAATTATATTTTGTAATAATGGGAAATAGGTTGAGAGAATAGTGGATCTGTAATAATGAGATGGTTATCTTATCTTCAAGGCTCTCATGTATAAAAGAGAGTGCTCTCTCTTCATGAGGATTCAATTAGATTATTAAATTAGGATGTAATTAGAATTAGAGTAGTCATTAAGATTCGAAAGAGAAAGGGATTCTTAGCTTTGATTCATATTCTTTCATTGTTATGCTTTCATGATTGTCATTTGATTATTGTTATGTAATTCAAGATAGCTTTATTGTGTGAGCTCACATATGTTATTTGTCGTTAACTCTTCACATGTTGTATTGTTTTTCCTTTATGCAATTTTATGCTTTCCTAGATTAATGTTTCTTGCTTTCCTAGATTAGTTTCATTTCAACAATTTAGATTATATTACTTCTACTTCAATCCTGCATATATAGTGCGTGTGCTTCGTAAGCCTACGAACCTTGGATTGAAAAATTAAATGGTTGGGCAAATACTACAACGGAATTAAACGACAATATTTCCGCCTAACAGTAGCCACCTTCTGGTTGTAGCCGGAGAACATAGGGGGTTGTAGCCTCCTTTTGGTTGTTGCCAAAGAATTGGGGAGTTGGAGCTTCCCTCAGGTTGTAGCCTGAGAAACTAGGGGGTTGGAGCCTCCTTCCAGTTGCAGCTAGAAAAAAAAGAAAGTTGGTGCTTCCAATGAATGTAATTCTTAAAGACATATAAGAAAAAACATTATGTGGTTTTCTCTCGCTTTGGGTTTCCACGTAAAAACATTGGTGTACTATGTATGTGTATGGTTGCTCATTTTTTCATTGTGTATTTACTCTACAACTATTGGATGATAATGATACATTGATATAACACTTGCATTTTATAGTTAAAAATGATATTATTGCTATATTATTGATTCACCCCCCCTCTCAGTAATCCAACAATTGGTATCACAGTAGGTTCCTTCAGAAATTAGTTTAACCACTGGAAGGAGATCATGGATTATTATGAGAATAACGTACCATTATTTAATGGTCAGAATGGGTTAAAGTATGAGATATGGAGCAAAAGAACGGAATTATTTTTACATGCACAGGGGCATTATATTTGGCTATCAGTCGTTACAGGATATGATAGTTCAAAAAGGGCAAAGACTGCAACCAAGAAGGAATTGAAGAAGAATAAAAAAATAGCAATGGATTTCGTCTGGGAAGGATTACCTAATCCGGTAAGAGAAAAGGTTGGTAAATGTCCATCAGCCAAAGAATTTTGGGATAAGTTACATGACATATATTCTTCACCCATTGCATATTCAGAAAATGCCAAAGAAGATGCAAGTACAGATCAAGAAGAAATATGTTCACCATGTCAAACAAATTTAGAAGATGAAGAGTACATAATCAATAGAGGTATGTTGTTTTTCTTTGATTTTGAAAAACGCAGAGATCTTGAAATAGAATGCCATGAAGGAAATGAGACAGAAAAACTAATTGAAAAAGAAGACAATTATGAAGCAGAATTGATTAGTGCTTTAGATGAACTAAGAAACGAAAGAGAAGAAAAAAAGTCACTCAAGAAAGAATTGATGAAACAAAAGGAAAGTGGTCACATTTTTGAAGAATCCCAATAGGTCACTGAGAACTTAAGAACTCAGCTAGAATAAGCCATAAAGATCGAAGAAAATCTTGAATATCAAAAACAATATTTGGAAGCAAACATAGCAACACAGAAGGAAGAAGCATAAATGAGAGAGAAGATATTGATGGAACATCTTAAGGAAAGAACTAACGATCTAAACCAACTTGAGGAAGAGTTTGGTCAAGAAGAGAAAGGACTTGAAGAAGAAATAATCACATTAAAAATTCATCTTGAAGAAGCGAAAATAACAGAAGAAGTCATGAAGTCTCATATAATGAAGAAATAAGAAGAGGTCGAGAAGCTTGAAGAAGAAGTTGTTACATTGAGAAGTAAAATCATCAAGCTCAACAAGAACGTTGAAGAGACAAAAACATCCACATCAGTCATAGAGAATGAAGAAAATCACTCTAGGTTGCTAGAAAAGAAGAATGAAGAAAATAGAAAGAGTTATGCAGAAGTACTCAAAGGAAGGAATCATGGTCAACCAAAATCTAAGAAAACTATTGAAGATACATCTTCAAGAAGACCATCCATGTTCAAGCCACATAGAAGCTTCAATCATGATCATGATCAGTCAAGGAAAAAATTCAGAAGGACTACACCACAAAGAAGATCATTCACTCCGAGGTATGCAAATTTCTTTTATGGTCATTGTTTTTATTGTACTAATTTTGGACATAAGGTTGCAAATTGCAGGGATTATTAAAGAAATGTTCAAGCAAGAAATGTCTATGTGGCCCCACGTAACATTGAATGTTACAAATGTCATAACTATGGACACATAGCTAGTGATTGTAGAAACATGATCGATACTTCCATGAAAGAGAACACTAATATCAGATATAAGAAAGTATGGATAAGAAAACACGAAGAACAAGTGAACAAAGACCAGATCCGAGATATCGCAAGATTGAAAATAAAACGAGATGAAGAAAATTCTAGAGAGAAAAGAAAGATGTCAAATATAGAAAGGTTTGGAAAATAACTAAAAGAAAAGAAGGACATGTAAATAAGGAACAGGTTCAAGAGATTGTACTTTCAGGAATTGTAGTGAAATATGAATCCACAGACAGAAATAAAGAAGTTAGAGCTCAGAGAGATGATGAATCTACCAATGAAGATGATGATGAATACACATCAAAGCATGAATTTTTCTGAGCCATTTGTCTTAGAGACTCCTAGGTAACATGAATATTAGACAGGGGGGGTCTATGTGATAGCTGTGACAGACCAAAGAACCATTCTTTGAGAAACTTGCAGATTTTGATTAGACAGATCCAGAGCAGTCAGTTAGCAGAAATACAGTTTGATAGTTGTAGTAGTGAAGAATTCATGATAGTATAGTAATAAATGGGTCAGTATTATGGACAGTTGTGCAGTAGAGTATTGGAAAATATGGATAGAGATGGATTTGTAAGAACACTTCGCAGGTTTGGACATAAATATGACAGTGTAAGAGAGCATGGATTCATAGATTGGTTCAGAGAGTGGTTCAGAGACAAAGGAACATTATGGATGTTAATTACATAGGAAATGGCTTGAACAATGCTAATGGACTCCAAATTGACTGATATTTTTTGGACACATGCAGTGCATACAATAGTTCACATTCAAAACATAGTAATGCTCAGAAACAACAATGAAAAAAATCCCTACGAGGTATGGAAATGAAGACCAGCAAATGTGAAGCACTTCAGAATATTTGGAAGAAAATGCTACATCAAAAGAGAAGATGGCAGAATGGTAAAGTTTGACTCTCATGTGGACAAAGGAGTACTTGTTGGTTACCCAAGTACAAGGAAAGCATACAAGTGTTACAATATGAGATTGAACAAATTTGTGGAAAGCATCAATGTAACAATTGATGAAATAGGTAGATGAGAATCAAAGGAAGAAGAAAATGAATAAGTGGAACAACTTTACGAAGAAGAAGAAATGTATGAAGAAGAAGTAGAAGAGGAATATGAAGAGGATCAAACAAAAGTAGAAGAGAAAGTTCAACAAGTGGCTCCAAAGACACCTAGCAAACGAGTACAAAAGAATCATTCTTCAGATCAGATTATTGGAAACAAGGATGCAAGAGTTGAGACTAGAAGAAGAATCAGTTCACCAGAACAAATGCACCTCAGACTCTTATCTACGATTGAACCAAACAATTTTGAAAAGGCTAGCAAGGATGAATTTTGGAATAAGGCCATGGATGAAGAATTGGATTAAATAGAGAAGAATGACACTTGGGAATTGGTTCCAATACCAAAGAATAAGAATGTGATTGGCACAAAGTGGGTTTTCAGAAATAAAATTGAATAAATATGGACATGTTACAAGAAACAAAGCTAGATTGGTATGTAAAGGATATACACAGGTTGAAGGAATCGACTTTGAAGAGACATTTTCCCCAGTTTCCATAATGGAATCAATCCAAATTCTCTTAGCTTATGCATGCTCCAAGAATATTAAAGTGTATCAAATGGATGTGAAATCAACTTTTCTGAATGGGTAACTTGAAGAAGAAGCCTACATCGAACAACCAGAATAATTTCAGTTGTCGGAGAATGTAGATTACACGTGCAAATTGAGAAAGGCCTTGTATGATCTAAAACAAGCTCCTAGAGCATGGTACTCTAGAATAGATAAATATCTACAATATGCAGAGTTCAGAAAAGGAAGTGCAGACAACAACCTCTACATCAAGGTAACTCAAGATAGTATTTTATTAATTGAGGTTTATGTTGATGATATTATTTTTGGAAGTAATGATGACAGGTTAAGCCAGAAATTTGCAAAGGATATGCAAAATGAATTTGAAATTTCATTACTTGGAGAACTATCCTTCTTTTTGGGTCTTCAGATACATCAAAGCAACTGAGGAATTTTTATTTCTCAAACTAAGTATATCAGAGAAATTCTAAAGAGGTTTGGAATGGAAGATTGCAAACCAGTTACCACTCCTATGCAAACTAGTTGCAAGTTGAGAAAAGATGACGATTCAAATTCTACAGACCAGAGGCAATACAAGTCAATGATTGGTAGCTTACTATATGTGACAACATCTAGACAAGATGTAATGCAGGCAGTTGGACAGGTGGCACGATTTCAAGAAGCACCAAAGGAATCACATGTCTTAGAAGTGAAGAGGATTTTCAGATATCTCAAAGGAACAAAAGAGTTTGGATTATGGTATCCAAAAGGAAAGTATATATCACTTATTTCCTACACAGCTGTAGATTGGGCAGGTTGCATTGATGACCGATGAAGCACCAGTGGAGCAACATTCTACTTGGGTCAGTGTTTAGTATCTTGTCTAAGCAAGAAACAATCATCAATATATTTATCTACAGCTGAAGTAGAGTATATTGTAGCAGAAATATGTTGTACACAGGTTCTATGGATGAAACAAACTATGATAGATATACAGGTTGAGTATGATGAGTCAATTCCAATCTATTGTGATAATACAAGTGCCATCAATATTTCAAAGAACTTGGTGATGCACTCCAAGATGAAGCACATTCCAATCAAGTATCACTTTATACGGGAATAGGTTGCAGAGAAGAACATCAGAGTTGAATATGTGGGAAAAAAAGAAAAAGTGGAAAACATCTTTACAAAACCGCTTCCATGGGAAGCCTTTGAGTATCTTTGCCAGAGACTCAGAGTAATTTCTACTCCAAAATGAATGCTTTTGAATTATTATCTTATATGTCTTAGATTTACACGAGGAAGCACCATAAAGAGGACAATTTAGGTTGGGAGATTGGTTTTAGGAAGAGTTCAGTCAGGGGGAGCAACCCCGAATGGAAATATACATTTTCCATTAATGACAAAAGGGGAGAGATTTATCATATGCAAAGGTAAATGCTTGGAGAAAGAGCACAGAGGCATGGTTTGAGGGGGAGCGATGGTCACAGTGGGAGCATGAGTGATATGGCTTCATTATTGCATCAGAGTGTTTCCATCAATGCCAAAGGGGGATATTGTTGATTATTTGGGTTGTCTTTCATTGATGTCAACCATTGAAGAAAGTTCGATAGCGAATTCCGGTAGCACAAAGGTTTGGGTAATGGACCCAAGTTTTTTCTTATGTATAACGGTATGAGTTTTAATATATTTGAAGGTAAGACTATTTTGGATGGATAATACATGTCATGCCATTTCCAGTGGCATGTGGAACGTCACATAACTCCTCACGGTTAGAGAGTTATGGCCATGTGAAGTTGGAGAACCCTCATGAGTCATCTAGAAGCCCCAAAAGGTCAAAGTAGTCAAAGTGGTTGCAAAGAAGAAATTATTTAAATAATAAAGTGAAGTGATGGGTGTACTATAAGTCAAAGTGGATACAAAATAAATTATTTAAATAATAAATTTAATGGATAAATTACTAAGTGGACAAGTGGTTAGAAGTGTGTTAGCCCTAAAATAAGGAAAGTGGGTTAAGATGGTTAGAAGGTAACCCCTTTAGGAAGCTACATGAAAGTATAAATAAGAGGAAAGGGCCTCTCATCCAAATACACTTGATCATATTGAATATATACAAGTGACTGAGATAACCAAAGAATATCTAAGGTGAATTTTAGAGGGAAGGTGAAGTAAAGAATGCCGAAATTCAAGGGAGGATACATTCTTTTGATGATGCTTTCTAAGGTATGTTATTTACAGGTCATCTCACCATTTTCGAAATAATTTTTTTTTCTAGAATGATTTAGACCGTGAAATATGGAGGTCATTGAGGAAACATATCCAAGTAGCTTTGATAAAAATTTCATCTTGTGGGTCGTCGTATTTTTGGAGTTACAATCCATGGAAAATAGGGTTTGTGGCTAGTCCTGAAACTACTCTAAAACAAGTGTTTCAGGTAAACAAATCATAAATTATTCATAACATGATCCAAATTCAGTAAGACTAAATGTATTGGTTAAAGTACAATATTTAGTATTATGTGTACCAGTTTTAGATCCATACAACAAATATTCTGTGCGGGGCACACTCTACAAGTTCGCTCTCTAGAATAAGCCAGAATTCAACAAGGTATGCCATTTTTTCTATAACTCATTTTCTGAGAGGTTCCACGTAATGAAACCTGTATGAATTTCATAAAAGACATTGAAGAACATTATGTACTATTTTCATATCTTTATTCATTACAGGTACATAGTTATGATTATTTCAAGTTAGGGTTGTTGACTAATCCAAAATTAGTCATGTGAGACTAAAGTAAAGTTTGATGAAAATGCTAGTCTCTTGTTGTTAAAGTTAAGGAAGGTTTGCAGGTATGTGATCATATACACCATGTCTATTACAAAGTTACAAATCAAATTTGGATGATGAAATTGATGAGGGCTTTTGGTTGAGGTACGTGTTGGGTACATGGTTGAGACAAGTAGTTGATGAGTTGGACATACATGAGGTGTATAGTTGATGATGTTGGTACATCTTGATGAGTCATAGTTTATGTGTATTTGATGCATGATTGGTACATATTTGGTGCATGGTTGATGCACTCATTGATGGTACATGTTTAGGTATAGGTTGATTCATGATTGATGCACTCGTTGATGGTACAGTTTGAGGTACAAGTTGGTGCATGGTTGATGCACTTGTTTATGGCACAGGTTGATTACAGGTTGTTTGGTATAGGTTTACAATAATATATCTCACAGTGATAGTGTGACAATGCTTCCATCATTCTACTTCTATGACAGGGTGGTTGGATGGGGCAAGGATAGGTGGTTCTAGCCAGAGAACATAGGGGGTTGTAGCCTCCTTTTGGTTGTAGCCAGAGAATTGGGGAGTTGGAGCTTCCCACAGGTTGTAGCCTGAGAAACTAGGGCGTTGGAGCCTCCTTCCATTTGCAGCTGGAAAACAAAGTAAGTTTGTGCTTCCAATGGATGTAATTCTTAAATACATATAAAAAAAAGAATCATGTGGTTTTCTCCCTCTTTGGGTTTCCACGTAAAAACATTGGTGTACCGTGTATGTGTATGATTTCTCATTTGTTCATTGTTTATTCACTCTAAAACTATTGGATGATAATGATACATTGATATAACACTTTCATTTTATGGTTAAAAAGGATATTATTGCTCTATTACTGATTCACCCCCCCCTCTTAGTAATCCAACTAATTTCCCAGTGGTATTTGAATCTTTACCTGAGCGTGAAAGTGTGAATGAACGACCATGAGAGACAGAAAATGATTAAGTGTCGAGAGGTTATATCGACTGTCCATTGATGGAATGAGAAGTGATATCAACTGTCTATCAGAATCTAGGCATTGGAAGGATTCATAAATGACATAAGGCTAAGTTGTAGGCATGATCCCGAGAGGCTGTGAGCCATTGATCCACAGTGGTACTGACCATTCATTGGAGATTGACGAGTGGGAGGAGTGTTTTAGAAAGGCTTGTTCACACGAGTTGCAGGGAAATGAAATTATGAATAGGGGAGCTCGATAGCCCATAAGTTAGTGCCATGTGACTGTGCATCATTGACATTTGGAATTCAAAAGGTTGTATGAAATGTTTGGTGTGATTAAACCTCATGCACATTTTAACTCGAAGTAGGTTCTGGATAGTTAATATCAGTCAATATGAGTGTTGGACCTTAACCAAGTTTTGGGATAACCTTGGTCATTTTGACCTATTTTGGGACTTCGACAGCTAGTCGAAGAAGGAGCGCCAAGCGAAGCAGAGATTATGGGATCTTGGTCCACTTTTGGGCCTCTTTTAGGGTTTTGGGTTAACGTAATGGGAAAGGTATGTCAACCCATGGGTTTACCCACACTTAGGCCCAATTTTGTAATGTATAAATAGATACTTAGGCAATGTAAGAATGATCGATGGCTTAGTGCTAGTAGTTAGATATGCGTGATCGGATGTGGATTGTAAATTCTCCATGCATGATTGTAAGAGGCTTGCAGAGCTAAGTGCAAGTTGTTGTAAGAGGTTGTAGAAGGCTTTGTGCTGAAGTACAAGGAAGAAGGATCTAGCGAGTTGCGCAGATCTTCTGTCCTGTGCAAATTAAGGGTTTTGAGTGGCTTTGTGCTATAACCGATTGAAGACACTAATAAAGAAGAAGAGTTTGTGGATGTAGCCCCAGGGAGGGGGTGAACCACGTAAATATGTGTATTATTCTTTGTGCTTTGACTTGATGTGTTTATCTCTTTAGTTGCTAAGTGCTTTGATATATTTAGATGGATCTACTTAGGCTTCATGCTTCTTAGATGTGTATGAATGTTAGATCTGATGTGTATGAAGATGCTTAGTGATGATCTATTGGATCTGATCTATTTTACTGTTGCTAAGTGATGAAATATCTTAGATCTAAGTGAATGTTGCGATGCTCTGTGCTATCTGCGAAGTATAAGAAGGGTTGAATATTGATGAATAATCGGTGCTAAGTGCGCCATAAGGATAGAATCACAGATCTGTGTCCCAGCTAAGGTTGCAAACACCTGAGTCTTGCAACCACCCCTGCCTCTACCTCGGGTGAGACTTCATCTGCTTTGCAGGTGTTGCCGAAAGGGCCGATAGTTAGGGCTTTGTTGGTGCACTCTTGAGCATTGAACCCTGGGTCTGCCCTTGTGCCAACAAATGGTTTCGTTGCCGGGACATGAAACTGTGATTGTTGGGAACTAGAGAAGAAGAAGATTTGTGCAAATAAAGCTCTGTGCATAGATCTGTTTCCCTAGTGCACAGTATTCTACTTGACCTGTGAAGCTTGGTTCCAAGAAAGAAATGTCAGATTTGAAGAAAAGAGATCAGATCTACAAAAAAAGAGGTTGATACTGAATAAAAGAAGAAAGATCTAAACGCTTTGTACTCTAAGAAAGGTAAAAGTGGGATTTTTTGATTAAAAAGGTAAGATCTGTAAGCTCTGTGCTCTGATAAAGGTAAGAAAGTTCTAGATCTGAAAGATTTGTGCTCTGTAGAAGTAAGATAAGTGGAATTTTTTGTTTCTAGAGCATGGTTCTAGGTATTTTTGATAGATTCTATCCTAGCTTGAAAACTAGGGCATTGTTAGATGAAAGAAGGTTTGATATGAATAGATCTGATAAGAATAGTGATAGATATGTTATACCTATGCATAGAAAGAATGTTTGGACTAACAAATGGATGCAGGATCCTAGAAAGAATTTGTTGCAGATTGGCCCCTATGATCCTGGTGTGAAGTACAGAAGAGGCTGGGGATCAATTACAAGAAAGAGAGGATTAACCCTCTGTTACAGTTGCAGAAAACCAGGACATCTAGCTAAGGAATGCCCTGGTGGAGGACCTAGTTGTCTTTTTTGTAAAGCTCTAGATCATGAAGTATTGGATTGCCCCATAATGATTGCTAGGCTCAAAGGAATGCATATGAACCCTAACGCAGATCCAGAGATAACAAAACCTCAGAAACAATCAGAGAAAGTATTAATTCAGATGAAAGAAACCCTGAATGAACACCGACATGTCAGATTAACAGAGATCTTTAAAGAAAAAGAATGCATCGAAGTAAGGATAGGGGAATTCGACATTGATTGTGTTCTAGATGAGGAAACACAGATGAATATCATGACAGAGAGAAGGTGGGAAGCTATAGGGAAGCCTATCATGATCCCTTCACTAGGAGGAATAGGACTCTTCAGAGGAAAATTGGTAAACCTATGTGGAAGGCTCACTCAGATATCTACGAATGCTAATGGAACTTCGACTGAAGAAGATTTTGAGATTATTAAATTTATTGAGGACAACACCCTGTTTACTATGTTACTTGGAAAACCTTGGATTGACAGAGATCAAGTTAGACGAAAGGAAGAAGCAGAAGTTTTGGAGCAGAAGAAACAAGGATTAAAAGATTTTATGACCAAGAAGATTGCATAGTTGATTGAAGAATAGAAGAATAGATCAAAGCTCCTTGACACTAGAGACCACGATGTTGAAGCTAAAAGAATGTCAGAAGGCTCGCAGAAGACTGAAGCACCTGTCCTAGAGAAAGAAGAATTATTACCCCGGAGAGAATCTCAACAACGCGCAGTGACTATGCTAAAAGAAGATATGAATCAGAACAAAAAAAGACAGATCGAGTTGAATATTACTGGGAAGAAGGATAGAAAGTTAAGTAAGAAGAGGGTGAAGATTGAAAAGTTACAAGAGATTCCATATGGAACATCCCAGAAAGAAAACTTGCAGAATTTGAGCTTCGTCGGGATATCTGAACAATGACCTATGGAACTTCGCTATGGCGAAGCAATATAGCCGTTGGACTGATATACCCATTTGAATTCCACCCCAAACTAACATAAAAGCATTAAAGGATCACCACCAAACCGTTGGACCTCACCATAATGAACATATCAATGTTAATGGAAGCTTCATACCCGTTGCAAGCAGATCGTTACCGAATTTCTTATTTAGCTCGTCGCGTCATGCCCAAAGAACACTTTTTCCAACTGAGAATTCGAAGTCCGCAGAACTAGTGATTGTATACAATGATCATTGTGATCTGATTGTTCATCCTAGTGCAGTATCTGAGATCATCGTGACCCCAATTATTTTTCCCAAGCACGTATGTCTGACGAGCTCACCGCAGTTGAAGAATCCGTCACATAGGTCCTCCTTGATTTAATGACTGAGAGAGTCATGTCGGAAAAAGGAATGTCCACCGGAGTCCAAGCATCATCGACAAGAGGAGTAGAATATTTTCCATCCACTGCTTGATCCAGACCATCCCGAAAGGTTGATGAGAAGCGAACGAAGCATAAGGATGATCTTGCGAACACTAAACTGATTCCGATCATTTTGCCCGCTTACCTACCCCCTTTGCGTGGTGAAATCAACCATGACAGTGTGCCCCGAGAATTCGAGTATGCTATGATCAATGCGTATCAGCCGAAAGGGGTGCGCACAGTTCGTGCCGATCAGGACAACCTTGCAGCGTTGAAGTTTAGTCTACAGTATGCTCACCCCGCACAAGTATCTAACAAAGATGAAGGGAAAGAACTCAAAGATCGTCTCGCAGTCTTGGACCCAGAACCTCGCGTAGTCAACATTGCTGAATGTCATGAAGATCCCGCACTTTGGCAGGCACCAAGAGGTGAATGCATGCATAAAGTTTCTTTTTTCTTGCTATCATGGAGGCTACTTGTGGTTGAACCACCGTGTCACAGTGGATCTGGCCTTGATTAATTGGATCCTAGGACTCAACATGCAAGGCCTTGACCCACATGAGTTTTATTCTGGAAATACCACAGACAAAGCACTAGAAGCAAAGATCAAATAAACCTATGGTGATGTCGAGAAGGGCACGCAAGGCTACAAGGTAGCCTCTATTCAAAGTGGCGCAGTGCGCCTTACCTGTCAGCTGATTGCAGGCAAGCTAGTTCGCAAGAACCGGCCCACCCAAGTAACTGGATTCATAGTTGATCTCACAGGGAAGTGCGCAGAAGGATTTCAAATGAATTGGGAGAAGTACTTGGTGAATCAGCTCGAACTGGATTGCAGAGAAGCGCAAGACCAAGGGTATGAGTTCCATTTCAGTTGGCTTCTCATACTGACCACCTTCATAGCATGGGATATGCTGGAGGGTGCCACTTTCCCAGAGACTGAGCCATTTGAACCTTTGGCTGTGAGGTTCAGTACCCTGTGGTACTCGACTGATATGAGAAAGCAATGACAATCGAATGTCATCTTCCACGTATACTACAACCAGCTGAAGACATCCATCCAGGCTATGCCTCACATTAACCTGAACACGCTCCATAGATTCATACCCTTAATGAAGTTCAACGTGGATCGCCACTTCATTTATATAACAACGCGAGCTGATGAACACAAGCAACAATTGCAGTCTTATTACAAGTTGACCGAGGAAGACATTGAAGAGATCACCAAGGATTGGTCAACCGACCTTCTCATTCCAGCGAACCCTACAGAGCTGTCCGATATTGATATCCCATAGACTGTACCGGATACACCGGGACCAAGCAAAACTAAGAAGCTTGAAGAGGTTCACAAAGTAGACATCGCATCTGTAAGGACTACCTCTATGGCGAAGGAGGTGATGGCAAAGAGATAGAAGGTGCAGAAATTGAACAACAGAAAGGAGAAGTACCATCACCTAGGGATGAAGAAGACTCGTCAAATAAAAGGAAGGTCTCACCTCTAAAATATTCCTCCCGAAAGAAACTTAGAACCCTTGTGACCAAGATGCGAACTACCCTCACGTTGGATGACTTTGATTTCATCGTTGCAGCGGTAAATGATGCTTCAAAAGAGATAATAGAGAAGCAAGAGGTGAAGCAGGAGTAGATGTATAACCGTATAGAGATTGAACTCCATGGAGTGTAGCAGGCACTCCAGTCTAGCCGTAGAGTCCCCACTATGCCTTTGACAACAAGGACAGTAGAACTAGGAGATGAGCCAACTCAACTTCACCGGATTGCTGATATGGTCAAAACTCGCCTTCGACAAGCTCAAGAAGACATAGTACAAGCCACCCAGGATTTGACACAGGTACAGGGAGTACTTGTCGAGCAGTGCAGTGCTACCAAACGAGAAAAACTTGCTCTTCAAGTACAATGGGACAAAGATAAAGCAGAGCACAAGAAAGCAAGGAACAGTTGCTCACAAAGCAGTTTGAAGTCAAGGAACTAGTCAACATAGTACTCCTCTCTGTGACTGTTATCGAAGTACATGCTGAAGAGAGATTTCCACAACAGGTGGCACGACTTGAAGAAGTTATGCAGAAGATTCAATAGTGCATTTCCAATCTAGAGCTCCGTGATGTGCCCGATATTCCTCAGGAGATAAGAGACCAACGAGAAGCAACTGCTCGCAGTGCAGTTGAATGATTGAAAGCTCTTTCATTAGAGTGCAAGCATCTCAGTAACCAGAGCGCCCAAACTTATGAGAGCCTTACAAAGAATCCGGAGTTACAGGCGCTGGAGTCACAAATTCAGGAAGCAAAGCAACATGCAGATACATTACAGGCACAGCTAAAGGCCCTGTCTGTAGTGGATAGAATGAAAATATATCATGAACAATGCACAACTCAACAGAAGATACATATGATCCAGAGAAAAGTGATGGAAATCACTCAGTGAATCCAACCGGTGCAAGAAAAGGCATGCATGCTATTTTTCGAGATCGAAAGCCAGGGAGAAAATCTTGAGAAAGTCTTCATCACTAGAGAATAACGACTAGAAGGAACAATAAATGACACGGTGATCCTAGCATTCACCCAGCAGGAGGCCACAACGAAGCAGTAGGTCGAAGCAGCTCGAGCCAAGCTCTAGGCTTTCGAAGCAGAATTGCGCAGACCTGAGTGACTCGGGATGAGTCATAGGTGAATGTTGGGGGCCTGTTGGCCCTTGACCAAGTTTTGGGATAACCTTGGTCATTTTGACCTATTTTGGGACTTCCATAGCTAGTCGAAGAAGGATCTCCAAGTGAAGCAGAGATCATGGGATCTCAGTCCACTTTTGGGCCTCTTTTAGGGTTTTGGGTTAATGTAATGGGACAGGGATGTTAGCCCGTGGGTTTACCCATGCTTAGGCCCACTTTTGTAATGTATAAATAGATACTTAGGCAATGTAAGAATGGCCAATGGTTTAGTGCTAGTAGTTAGATCTGTGTGATTAGATGTGGATTGTAAATGCTCCGTGCATGATTGTAAGAGACTTGCAGAGCCAAGTGAAAGTTGTTGTAAGAGGTTGTAGAAGGCTTTGTGATGAAGTACAAGGAATAAGGATCTAGCGAGATGCGCAGATCTTCTGTCTTGTACGAAGTAAGGGTTTTGAGTGGTTTTGTGCTGTAACTGATTGAAGACACTAATAAAGAAGAAGAGTTGGTGGACGTGGCCCCAGGGAGGGGGTGAACCACGTAAATCTGTGTATTATGATTTGTGCTTTGACTTGATGTGTTTATCTCTTCCGTTGCTAAGTGATTTGATATATTTAGATAGATCTACTTAGGCTTCATGCTTCTTAGATGTGTATGAATGTTAGATCTGATGTGTATGAAGATGCTTAGTGCTGATCTACTGGATCTGATCTATTTTACTATTGCTAAGTGCTGAAATATCTTAGATCTAAGTGAATGCTACGATGCTCTGTGCTATCTGCGAAGTATAAGAAGGGTTGAATATTGATGAATAGTCAATGCTAAGTGCGCTATAAGGATAGAATCACATATATGTTTCCTAGATAAGGTTGCAGATAGTTGAGTCTTGCAACCACCCCTACCTCTACCTCAGGTGAGACTTCATCTGCTTCGCAGGTTTTGCCGAAAGGGCCAGTAGTTAGGTCTTTGTTGGTGCGCTCTTGAGCGTTGAACCCTAGGTCTGACCTTGTGCTAACAATGATCCATCCAATCTCACAGGTAGATTGTTACTGAGGGATATGGCTTGCGGAAAGGTTGTGTGTGCATGCATCAAGATCAATTAGGTCATGAGAGCAAGCCTGAATGGGCATGAACCATTGGATTATCAAGGGAGACTAATCCAGACCATTGATTTACAATAGATACTATTCATTGGATTTATCAGAGTTTCAAAACACCAGTTAACCATCGAGTAGTTTCAAGAACCTGAGGGGATTTGGACCTTCAAATAATAAATCCCTCAACCATTATATCTTGCAGGAAAATGTTCATGGAAGGATATGTTCAGGAATTCCAATGGTGTCTTTGCATATCTGAAGGAATTAGTATGACCGAGGTAACTGGTGAGCACTTTCAGACCTTAAATGAATATGGGTCGTTACATTGGTTAGATCACAGTCATTAGATTATTTAGTTTGGTAACCTAAGGTGATATGGACCATAGATTTGGGAAACCACCTAGTTTTCGATCCATCAAACGAGTATGTTGACTTAGAAGGGATCGGGAGGGAAAAAGGAATGCCATGTCGACTGAGTGACTAGGGGAGGCCCATCATTGGGTACATGTGGAAGGTGATGCACAGAAGAGGATAAGTGCCCTTTGTGGAGTTGTCAGGGTGAAAGAGAGGCCATTATTAATCGATAATTTCTCAACTCGAAAAGGATAAGGATTATCAATTTCGATCAATCTGAATGGTTTGATTTGTCATGAGGGCTTGTTTTCATGGAACACAGGGCATGGAGAGTTTTAGTGTGTAAGATCTATTATAATCCTGCAGAGTTGAGCCTGAAATTGGTGTTGCAGTTTACAATGTCGCGGAAAGGTGAATGTCTGAAAACTTATGGCCTGCGAACTACGGAGAAATAAAGGGTGTGGAAATTTGGAATTATGTGGGGAATTATGTTGCAAAGAGGAGTCTGCTAGTGTTGTTGGTTTTGATAGCCCAAATATCTGGGCAGAGATCTAGTGGAAGATCCACATCACCTAGTCATAGAGAGTGGTCCATGTGGATTCCACATGGTCTAGGGTTATTTCATCAATGCTAAATGCCCCAGTTTCTTTAGGGAGCCATAGATATCTAACCAAAGATCGATTTTGAACATAGTTGCAATCATTGAAAATATAAGGAGTAGATTCCATCCTTGGGTTGATATATTTAGAAAGAATTTTGTTTTTATAAGAGGAAATTTTGACATCCCACCAACCTAAGGAAGGTTTAGGGACTCAGGTGTGTTACATAGTGGTATCATAGTATATTTCAAATGTAATTCCTTAATGGGATAGAAACTTTCCACAAAGATTTAATCGTATAATCCAAGATGAGTCTATTGAACTCTGATGTAATTGGGAAATTCATGTATCCACAACATTCCTCATACATTTGTATAATATCATGTTTAACATAAAATTTATGTCTTATTCCATGTTTGATAATTTATTTATGTTGTTATGTTATGACAACAATTTCTGAGTGTAACTGGCATCAAGGATAGATTCCTAGTTTTTGTATTGTTAAGGCTAATTGAAGCCTTGATGATGCCAATGAAAATTGTATGTAATTTTGAATTGTGATTGGCTAATGGTAGCCTTTTGTTTCAACACTTAGAAGACTCAAGGAAGAGAATAAAACAACAACATTATGGTATAGTTCAACATGGTAGAGACCTCAAATTTCAAGGATGAGGAATCTGCTGATAGGAGGGCTAGAGAAACCCCTCTAGATCTAGTGGAAACTGTAACATCCAGTTCCACTCAACACATTTTATACTGACTTATTCTTTGAGGACACTGGCGAGCAAGTGATATGATTATGACACATTATGATTATGATTTGATTATGAGTTATATTGTGATGTCATTGTGATTATATATTAATTTGTAGATGTATATATATTGACAAGTATTATTGATGAGTTCTCCTGAGTGTGTAGGATACATGATAGGTTGAGGATGTCGATGGCATCAAAAAAATTCCTTGGACTCTGGATTGAGTCCAAGGAAGACCGACGGATGGAAATTTTGGTGGAGCGATGGTCAGCTATATACCAACAACAAGGACACAATGTGAGCGATGTTAGGGGCATCGAAAGAGCGACGACCTATAGGTGTTTAAAAAAAGAAATAAATGAGCTCTTTCCCTTCCAACAAACCTATTAGAGCTTGTGTAAGCTAGAACCAAGGGCCAATCACATTAGGAACTTCCGTTGGACCATAGTATTCACAATCCACATCAATAGAATTGTTTGTATAACCTTACACTTCTTGAGAGGATACAACAAGAGTATGACCAAGACTTAAGGAGAGAGACCTAACCAACCTCTAAATATCACCTTAAAGATTCAAGATCCTTAAGCTCAATCTATTGTAGCTTGTTTCTACCTATGAAGAAGCACTTTCTATTTTATTATTCATAAGGGATATCGTTTTGACTTACTCTGCTTACAGCTATAATAAGAACATGGAAATGATATCAGATATTGTCTCAACAACATTGACTAAGAACCCTTCTTTAAATAGAAATTTACACTGAGCCTTCAAAATGTGATAAGAGATGATCATATTAATAATAATCATATGGAATATCTTATCAACAAGGATTCCTAGACCTATAAGCCCTTCCTTCCAACTATTAGCCACTATAAAGACATATAACTTTGATCTAGCTTTACATCAAATATCTTGAGTAATATGATAGAACCAAAGCATGTGCAGTGTGGTCTCCTTAACAGAACAAAAAGGACAGTTACCATCCCCTAAGTTATACTTTTTGAGTCTTGCACAAGAGGTTAAGCCTCCTTCTAGGATGTTCCATCTAAACACCTTCAACTTGTTGTGATAAGAGATTGTTTTAAGCTCTATGAAGAGAGATTATCACTCTCTCCAGTCAAGAGAGATAGACCATCTTGCACATTCAATTAGATAAATAAAACAGAGAATACAAATTCCTTCTCAAGGCCTAGCACAATGCATCCCATGTAGTAATGCATGTAAGAGTGTTTTTGGTAGCTTATTATTTGATTACCCCCATATATATCTTTATAGAAGTTTGGTGAGAATACCACAATGCTTAGGCAATTCCGTTTAAATGGTTACTTGCAAGAAGGAGGATATTATCTTTTATCATCTTTGGGAAGGTTTGCAAGTAGGAAACAAGGCTACAGATCCATGAATATAGAACATCTCTACACATTTGACCATCATATTTAGGTAATTAAATTTAGGTGTCTAAATAGAAAGTGGATCTAGAAGCCATAGGTGTAAGTGTAAGGGATTCAGTGAAAATGTTGGCTTGTCCTTGGAAAATGATGAACATGTGGGATCTTAGTCATTAGATGAGAAAGTGATATGTTTTAGGTTGAACTTATCCTAACACTATGAGGATCAATTGCAATAGATGCTATCAATGAGTGAAGTGTAGTGGAGATCCTAGGTCTGGATCTGGCTAGAGTTGATGCCAATCAAGGTGTTTGAGATGTAAGGAGAGGGACATTGTAAAAAACATGTGGAAATATTTGAGGAGAGACATACAAAACAAAGGGAAATATTTGGGTGAGAGAGAGGTCTCCACAAATTCTAGAAGGTGACCTAATTTGGGTAGGCACTAAGACTAAGGAACTAGAAGAAATATTATACCATAGAATAGATTGTTGGGTGGAGTGAATTAACATTAGAAAAAAATATAGAAAATAGTTGGGGTGGCAGATGGACCTCAAGAGAAACCAAAACCTGAGACCTTTGAGCATATAAAATAAGAATAGGTTGTGTGGGGTGGGAGAGAGACTTCTAGAGAACACACAAAATGAGACATACGAGTCTAGAAAAGAGGAATAACTTGTGTGGGTGGGAGGGCGACCTCTAAAGAACCCAACATCCAAGAAAAAAGGAGTATGACAAGATATTACTACTCTGACACCAAATGATAAAGAATAATATACAAAAAAATATAATCATTAAGATAAACACAAATTGTTGGAGTTGATATGAAGAAAATACAAGATGTAACCATGAAAACCCAACAATTAGAATAACTCAAATCAGATAGATTAGTTTGATTGATGAGGAAAATGCCCTTCTTATAGGCTTACATATCTCTCTAAGTCAAAATCCTATTCTAAGGACACACTCCATTCAAAATTGGGAAATTAATATTATATGAACATGTACACATCTTAAAGTTGGAAATAGATTCTCTAAATAACTATCCAACTAACACAACAATATATTACTTAATAAATGCAAGAAGCTCTTAGAATGTTGTGCCCCAAGGGAGGAGTGGCCCTTACTATCCAAGTTGTATGGTTGAGTGAGATGGCTCACTAAGTGTTTATGGCTTCCTTGTGCATTTAGATAAGAGTGTTCTTGTTTCTTCTAATTTATCTATGGACAATGGGTTGCTCCTCCATCACTTCTAATTAATAAGAAAACTAAGAAAATATTATAAGCCATTTATCCTTTTAATCAAAGAGTTAGGACATCAAGCATCTATAAAATATTTGGAAAATAAATAAAATAGGTTATTGAGAAACCATAATGGCTTCCTATCATAACTATGTATTATCAATTTCATCAACCATTTTTTCAAATGATAGAAGTCAACAATTAGTTCTTAGAAGTCAGACAATACAATCTAGATAACAGGGAATTGATTATTTTCCATTGACCATATGGATTTGATTATTTTCAATTCACCATTTAATATTACTAATCAATATGGAATTAAATACATATTCTAGCAAACATAATAACCATTAATATATAATATATTAAAATTTTGAATGTGTTTGGTTTGGGATGGAAGAGTAGGAGAATAAGGAAGAAAAATAAATAGATGGGCGAAAATCTATAGAAAGGTGATAAAAGTTAAAGCAAGTCTGCTGGATAAAAACAATTATAAATGGATATGATACAAGGGTCTCCATCCACTTCATATGAGTTGTTGGAACACATGTATTTTTTCAAATACTCCAATTATAAAAGCTTTCGGAGCCACCTTCTTCTAAATAACGAAATGCTAACTATAAATCTAAATTATCGGGTTTCAGGATTTCGCAGATCTAACGATCCAACATGTCAAAAATCTCAACGTCTCGATATGCGAAATAGCGATATTGTGGTTAAGTTTAATAATGATCATCGAAACAATAAGCAATGATTATCACTAATTCAATAAATCGCACTTTCATGATTCAGGAAGTCATGCCTTGAAAGACTTACGAATGTCCCAATATGCGAAGTTGCGAAAATGACTTAAGATAAATCTGGTTAATTACGAGAATAATGATAATTAAGCCATAGTTAATCATTATCGCGATTTCGCGACTCGACGGTTTTTGCCTTGAAGCAACACGTTTGTAACCCCGATACCCGAGGTCGCGAATTTCTTTAATTGATCATGGTTAATTAAAAAAAAAATAAAGTCTAATCACAGTTAATCAACCAAATCGCAATATCGCGATTTCATGGTTCATGGTTCAAGATTAAGAGTAAAATCATTTGAGATTGCGAACGCCGAAAAGGGATTAAGGACTAAACACAATTAATTAAAGGACTAAACTAGATTAATTAATACCTTAAACAAATTTTAACCTGTCCAGTCTACGGATAAAGAATTAAATGTTTTTGTGTTTTTCCCAAGTCACGAATTATTAAACATTTATGGCATTTATAAGAAAGTTAGTGAAATGATTGATAGTAATATCCCGTTTTATCACTAAATCTTTCTATTAAATGTTTTAAACGTTCTGTCAGCAAGGACTCACATAGACTTGAGTGCTCAAAGCGCAAGGGTTTCTGTCATTATTTAAAAAAATTCCTTTTTAATTTTCACAGAGCCAGTTTACCGAGATAACCTTTGTCTGTGTTTTCATTTTCTGTGATAGGAGATCTAATTGCAAGGTTCTATATCATGGCTCCACGGAAAGCGCCCAAGACAACTGGCGGAAATTCAGGTCAAGGTTCATATATTATTTCCGATACCTCACCTAGAAGCATCAACATTGTCAAAACATGGACACATGTCTCCAATGTTCTGCAATTCGAGCTGATAAATTGTCCAGATGATTCCAGTGATAATGAAAAGGACGACTTATCCAGAAAATACAAAATTGTCGCTCAGTTGGAGATACACAAGGTAGCAGCAAGACCGTGGCTTTTTCCCTATTGTGATAGGATTAGATGGGTGCTGGACCATGTAGATATCCCGACTAGGACAATATTCAATGAGAAGAAGAGGGTGATTGGGACATTTAGGCCAGAGCATATACAGGCTATGTACAAATTATCTCCCACACCAAACTTTACTCACAACACCGAATTTTTAGAGGGCTTCAAAAAGAAGGAATGTGAGCAATTCGGGAAAAGCCTATCCGACCTGATCAAAGATTGGTGTTTGCATCCCGCGAAATTTAGAGCCGACTCTAATGGGATTTATTCAATCTCATTGTTGGAGCCCCAATTCATGTATATTGTGATGATGGTATGTAGACTGCATGGGAAGGAGGACACCACTCACTTTTTTCTCCCATGGGTACCACTCATTCACACAATAGCTGAGGGATTCTCTTTTGACTGGGCCAAATTGTTGGCAGACAGTTTGGCCAGCCAAATTACAGAATATCGAGCACAAATGGCAAGTGGGAGAACATCTTCATTTTTTATGTTTGCTTACATTATGGATGTTATTTGCTTCATGACCCCTTTCCCATTAATGAGTTGGAGCTGGACTCCAACCAATGAAGAGTCTATTCATGTGTACCACTCGAAACTTTGGGAGATAAAGCCAAATAATTTGTTTATGAGATTTTCAATTGGGTAATGGTGCCAATGCATGTCTCTATCTTTGGCTATCCGCCTCCCAGGATTTTAGATAAAATCATGGCCAACCTAAGAAGCGTGGCAGACTAGTATATAGAAGTAGAGATTTTATACATTAGGGTTTTTGGCAGCTCTGTTCCCCCATATGCTCTGCTGATGTTCTTGCCAGATAAGCTAGTATGTCACGAGATCACCAGGAAAACTGTGCTCGATGGGATAAGCAAAGTGATCAAAGGAGTTTAGAAGAAGGTATGGCTACCCTTACCCATTCACATTGGTACATATTCTTTATTAGATTTCGGCCATGCCAAAGCGAAGGCCAATGCCCTGGAGGAAATGAAATTAATAGACATCGAGTTTAAGAAACAAGACCCTAATAAGGTTGTGGGTAATCACATGGCGAGTTGTGGTATAAAAATATTCGAGCACCAAGACTCACCTCATGATGAAATTTCCCGAGGAGTGAGGTCCTAATCAGAAGTCTTAAGTCGGGTTCAAGCTCTGTTGCCCGGAGATATGATTGAATTCTATAAATTCCATGATCACAGGAGAAGTTTCCTCCCCAAAGTTTTACAGGGAAAATCCTCAAAACCTCCAGGTACACAGCAAGCAGAAGCCAACAGACGCAAGCCCCGACGAACAAGAGACTCAGGAAAAGACCGAGGAAACTGGGACCTCGAATCAGGAAGCCGAGATCCCCAATCAAGAAGAAGGAAACCCAGAGGCAGTTACACCAGGTAAACAGGTCAAAGGTCAAGCAGAGATATCCTCGAAAAGGGTAGGTGACATACCTTCACTTACATCAAAGGAGTCGGCCACGGACGCTACCATGAAACAATCATTCCAAGAAATCGACAGTCCCATTCAATCCATCACACCCTTACAATTCACAAAGGGGAACCCCGATGCAGAGATAATATTCAAAGAGGATCTGACACCTGTCTTTGTGGAAGAATTGCCTCCTAGCGATTTCTTTTTTAGCAAGAAGAGGAAGGTCGTAGTGAAGCAAGTAACATACCAAAGAGCGGGTGCAACAACTAAAAAATACAAAATATTAACGAATGGAGAAACCTTGGAAGATGAGGAATTCGCCGATGAGATAGCAGGAACATTGGGGGCGTATGAAACAACCAACCAATATTCAGTTGGAACCTTGAAGGGACGGTTGAAACAATATAACCTGTTAATTAGAAAATTGAAGACTTAACTAGAAGCCGCAGAAACGAATGCCAGGAATGAGGCAAACAAGGATTTTGAGCAAGCCAGAGCAGCTGATCAACATGAAATCGAACAACTCAAATCCGATCTCGAGCAAATGCATCAATCGACACAAATGATCCAGGTATAGGTAAGTCAACAAGGGGAGTTGATAAAACAACTGCAATCTAAATTGAATTCTGCCAAAAACCAATTCATAGACATAAATTTTTTCCAATCCCAAGCCACGAAAATACGAAAGAAGGTAGAAGTAGCCCAACAAAATCTACTTGCCAAAGTAGAAACCATCCAACACCATTTTCAAAAAATAGATCAAGCGCTAAAGGATATCTCTTTGAGAGAAAGAGAAGCTGGGGTGGCCCATGTTGCTTTCCAAGAGGATATTATAGCAACAACGAAATAGGAGATGGTCATTAGTTCCAGATTGTCCATTCCAGAGAAAACTAGAGGTAACATCTTACTCAAGGCGTGGGACATAGCCAAGCATCTGCTAGATATCAAGCAAAGTGTGGAAAGAGAACAAGTTGAATTATCCTAGATAAGTCAGGTCCATATTGTCCAAGTGGATAAATAGTTAATAAAACCAAACTTACAATTATTGTCTATCATCACAGAAGACAGACAAGTAGGAAAGAGATTGCCATAGTTGGAAAAAAAATGTTACACCTTCGAGGCGAACAACCAAACAAAACCTTCCAAGTTGATAGCCCAATTGATAGAAAGGTGTGTCAGTTTTATTGATTAGGGGAAAGGGAAGACTTCAGGAGGTGAAAAATAACATGTGCTTATTTCTTCCTATTTTTGGAGCTAGAGAACAAAGAGAAGGAAACACCATGCCTAGAGGAAGACAAGAGACAAGGAAATGAAATGATTCATTTTTTTATTTGTAACCGAAACTTTTTAGAATGATTAGAATTCGAAGGGTTTTAATTTTGTATAAATATACATCTTGAAGATGAAACGAAAGGCTGTTTCTTCTTTGGCCGATTGTAATAGAGAGATTTCTTTTTTCGCCCGAACTAATACAAGGCAAATCTCAAGACTCCAGAGTCTTTCAAGACTGAGTTATGTGTTACCCCTGTTATTTCGCATTTAGCATCATTTCCTTTATATATCTTTGATGAATGTTTAGCTGCATTTTAGTACAACCTATACTGCGGTGATCGATTATTTTAGTCATCTAATCATTTACAACTTTTCCTCTGTATCGTCTATCAGCAGGTACAATACCTGTGAATCACTTAGATTTCTATATCTCATGTTTCATTAAAGTTTTTCTTGTCTATTTTCTTCTTCTGTCACAAAGTGAGATTCTTCCTTGATTGATGCCTCACGTAGTTCAACAGATTCATGTTTTCTTTCGTTTTATGCATGTGTTTTCAGATTTAACTAAGACACGGGAAAAGGCCTTTGATTTTGTTATGCTATTAATTTGAAATTTGGGGAATTACGTCTCATATAATCTAAATTAGAAATAGAAACTTAAAAAGCAACAAATCCCTTAAAAACCCTGTTCCTCCATCACTGTTCCTGTCACAAGACAACCCCATATTGGATGCGGTCTCATAGATCAAACCAGTATTGCCTTAATCCTCTTCGATTCCATCCTGAAAACTGCCACCATCCAAGTCGAACTCGAACGTTCATGGGCAATCATTGAACGAGACATAAGCATTCAGGAACAATTGGAAGCTAGACAAAGAAAACTCAGAAATCAGCCATAACTTCTTTTCCTAAGATTGTTTTGTTTCTTTTTTATCATTTACCCTCTTTGGATGCCTAGACTCTATACTTTATAGCCTTAAGTACAGACTCTGGAACAACATCTTTTTGGCGCCGTTGTCAGGGACCGAAGATACAAAATCATTTTCCCTGGGAGAATGACATTTGCAAGTTTCTGCTCTTTGATAGTGAACAAAGAGTGAACACCTTCTAAAGTATAGGTTTTTATTATTCACTTGGTGACTCCACATTTAAGTAAGATGGCATCCGGTCGAAGGAACACCAGACAAAACCCAAATGGTAAACAGACCACGCCTATTTCCGATCCCAAAAAAATACTAAAAACAAGAGGTTCCCTTAAGCCAACCACTACGACCTACCATCCTAAACACATGCAGCCTAAGGTCAATATTCCTCTTAAAATGATAACTTCGTATGAAGTCTCCAACCAAACCCTTTTCAAATAAACGTCGGCTAAGAAAGTTGAAGACAAAACCCTAAACCCAGATCTAGTTTTCCCGAAAATTAAATCTGAAACTCATACGACTACCTCCTACGCAAACGAAGGTGAGAATCCCTCAATAACAATTGCATCGATTGATATCCCATCAACCCTTCAGGTAGATTTCTCTACCTCACAAAGTATCAAAGAACATACCATATACTCGGATTCCACACCTACGGGTTCTCCCATTTACATCTCTTGCAAGTCAGAGGAACCGAATCCCTGTATCCTGTTCCCCCCTTTTTCGGTTTTCTCCTCTCTTGAAGAAGCTAAGGATTCACTATATATCTTCCAAAACCCTCCATACAATGTATCGGTTTCCTCTCCTAAAATATCTATGGCGGCTGCCGGAGGAGGAGGAGGTGGGGCTGCTGCAGGAGGAGGAGGGGGGGGGCCAAGGGCCACCCCCACCCCCACCCCCTAGGATTTTCGCTAAAGTAGCTTCCAGATATGATCCTATGGTCCTCCTAGTACCTCTTCATGATCTACCTGAAAACTACATGAAAAATCTACCTAAGTTCACAGGGGAAGGAGACCTAACCGCGACCGAACATATAAATTTCTTTGACCAATTCGCAGATATCCTAGGTCTCGAACATGAAGATGTGTATTCAAGGTTATTTGTCCAAAATTTCAAAGGACAGGTAATAAACTAGTTTCGAAGTCTTCCCGTAGGTTCTATATTATCCTATGATGCTCTGGAAGAATCTTTTCTTAGACAATGGGGTGAAAGAAAAGATCATTTATACTATTTAACTGAGTTTGGATCTTTAAAGAAAAAAAGTTCATAAACTGTTATGGAATTCATTCAAATATTTAACAAATTATATAACAAGATCCCAGTTGAGGTTAAACCATCCCAACCTGTAGCCAAGGTAACCTTCGCAGGAGATTTCGAACCCGATTTCGCCTTATTATTAAGAGAAAGGAGAGGGGCCAACCTAACCTGAATGCAATATGATGCCATAGAGATTGAGTCAAACATGATGGCTTCTAGTAAATTAAAAACCAAAATAGAAACAGGAAACAGAGAGACCAAACGTTTTAGAGAACAAGCAGGACCCTCAGGATTTGGGAGGTCCTCAAATGATAAAATGGATGATATGACTAGGATAATAAAAGAGATATCAAATAAAATTTCAAGGATGGAGCTAGATCAATCCAAAGTAGATCCTTTCGTTAAGAGATAATTCAGAAGAAACCCCAATACTCAAAATCAACAAAGGCATATTAAAAATGAAGACCAAAAAATTCAAACTCCTTTAAAAAATGAAAATTTTATAGGAGGGAATGACATACAAGAGTTTGAGGATCTAGAAGAAGACGTAAACAATTTGGGCGATGATTGTATACAACCCCATTTAACTAAGGAATATTGTGAGAAGTATATGGACATAGAACAACCGTCAAAAAAAGATAAAAACATAAACAATACCGACGATTCTACCTATCAAGGAATGGTTGATACTGTAATGGTCGAGCTCCAACATAAGTACAATCTGAGGCCTAAAAATAAATCTGTGTCTACTACTCAACCAAAAAAAATCCTGCCAAGAGGTGAAACATACGAGCCCACTCCAAAAGACACTGAGATACAGAATACCAAAGAAAAAGGAGTGGACTTGCATAATACCACAATAAAGGAGGTTGAGATCCAAGCTGGGAAAACTAAGGTAGCCAGAACGCAGACATTGGAAACAAAACTAACTGAAAATAAAGAAATGCAAACAAATAAGTTAGAAAAGAAGGAGACTGAAGATTTAACTAAAGAAATAGATAAAATCGTGTGATCCGAAATCGGATTCAGAAGCCTGTCAGGGCATGAAAAATGCTCAAAAATGAAAGTGCTCGGAATTAGATGAAACCAACACCATTGCATCCGTCTTGTCTTCCCAATTCCGGCGGTATATTTACTTTGTCAAACGGACTCCGTATGCGAAAGTTATCGCGTTCTGATCGGAAGCCCAAACAGGTAAAAAGTCAAAGGTCAACTGGTCAAAAAGTCAACGCTGATGCCATCATGCTGACTGTGCAGGAGATGACGTGGAACTCTCTGGCTGATGGTGATTGGACAGGTTTTGCTGATTGGGCAGACATGTGGCAGGCAATTGGACCAGTCAATGGTTGACAAGTGGCATTTGTCCGTCGAATGGGAAAGTGCCACGTGGCCCAGTCATGGGCAGCCACGTGGCACCCAGTCAAAGTCAAAGTGACAGGTTTAAATTTTTTTTTGGGGTCCATGGGTTTTGAACCCATGACCAACCACTAAGCCTAAGCGCCTTCACTTTAGTCTTGTAACCAATGCACCACATTATTTTATGTTATTAAAACCCACAATATTAATTATATTGTATGGTATTGCGCATAAAGG
>ML780820.1:74352-97186 GCA_009831015.1 Picea engelmannii
AGGGGCTTAAGCCCGTTTGTAACTATTATATGGTTATAAAGTGGTTTTTCAACCAATTTTGGGTTTTTTAATAATGTTTAGCCCATTTTTAATGTAATTAACTCATTTTTTGGAGTTATTGGGCATTTTTAGAGCCTAAATTCATGGAGGAAGTTGGAGATGGACAACTAACTCCCCCACTATTTAAAAAAGGCCATTTTGAGGCCATGGGGATAGCTTTGGAGAGCAATTTCAGAGCAGAGATGCTGAGGCAAGCCAAGTCAAAGCCAGTTTGAGGCAGGGAGACCGTTGAGGAGGAGATGTTGTCGGACGATTTCTGAGAGCTCGGGACATCCGATTCAGGTGCCGTTTTTTTTGCATGGTTCCAGAGATCTAGGCGAACAAGACTAGATCAGTCTTGAGACCATTCTAAATTGTAAAGATGTACTATTAAGCTTTCAAACAGAAATAAAGAAGCCTCCCCCACAAGAGAAAAGGCCCGGAGACGTAGGCAAAGTTGCCGAACTCCGTTATCAACCTCTGTGCATTATGGTTTTCTGTTTTTCATTGTTTTTCAGATCTGAAAATATGTTAATGGCTGTATAATTCTTTTTCTTTTCTCGCTCTTTCGTTAAGTTTCCCAATGGTCAATTAATGCATGCTAAGTTAAAAGCTCAACCATAGTCATTCGAAAAATCCTGACGGATCATCGTGGGAGGCTTCAGCCTGGAAAATGAGATAAATAAGATCAAGATACCAATACCCCTTGTCGAATTGGAAAAGAATCCTATGTATCGAAAGCAAATAACCAAAAGATTAAATTTTTCAGATTTAGAAAGTCAGTCTGACGTGATAAAGTTCGAAGATGATAAGCCTAATATAAATTTTGGTCCACATTTCAAAGGTGCCAGAGATATCATCGCCCCCTTATACATTACACTAAACATGCACGATCGTTTGCTGCATAATTGCATGCTAGATTCTAGAGCCTCTCATAACGTGATGCCCAAGTCTATTATGGACAGACTAGGCCTCAAAATCACCAGGCCATAATGGGGATATGTATTCTTTTGTTTCAAGGAGATTTAAGTGTATGGGAATGATCAAATATTTAGTGATAACTCTTTCCCAGGTTCTGGTAAAAAGTGTTCTAATGGATGTAGTTATCGCTGATATACCTTCGCAGTATGGTTGCTTATTATCTAGGTCTTGGGGAGCCAAGCTTGGGGGATCTCTTCAACTAGACATGACCTACGCCACGATTCATGTTTTTGGTGGATAGTTCACTCGGTTATACAGGGAAATGCGGTTGGCATATACAGTAAGTGATCCAAAGAATCCTAACAATTACCCTGTTTATGTCGCCGATCAAGACCTAGGGAATTGTATTCTATCTTTTGATGATGGTGTAAATAATTGCACAGTAGAAAATTATATAGAGGAAAATAAATCAGAAAAGAGGGATGAAAATGTGTATAGCACTGGAATTTGGAAAATGTTTTTTGATGGAACTTCTTCATGTGAAGGAGCAGGCGCAGGAGTGATTTTTGTAGCACCTAAAAATGAATTTGTTATCCTCTTTTCTTACAGACTACAGTGGGATATAGACTACACAAATAATGTATGTGAGTATGAAGCCCTAGTCTTGGGACTAGAAGCTGCTAGGAAGCTAAACATAAAGAACTTGGAAGTCTATGGAGATGCGGAGTTGATTGTGAAGAAGATAAATCGGCAGTACCAGGCCAAACACCCAAGATTAAGATCTTACAGAAATTACGCTCAGGATATAATGGAAAATTTCTTCTCATTGATAAATGTTCATTACATTCCACGTACAGAAAACCTAAAAGTCGATTCATTAGCCAAAGCAACCTCAACTTTTTCACCTCCTATGGATTTAAAAGTAAAATATGACATAGAGGTGAGGCACAGACCCTCCATACCGAACAACATACAACATTGGCAGGTGTTCGAGGATGACGAACAGATCAAAAAATTCCTTGAAATGGTTGATGACTTCACTGAAACTCACATTGACCAAGAAAACCAAAACGACCATACTTGGATTATGCTAGAGGGGAAGGATCCTCAAGAGTTCCAAGAAAATATCGTGAATCATCGCATGTTAGTATTAAAAAAAAATCATATCCCTAAAGGACTAATCCCTCTAGAAAGACTGTTTGACCAAAACGACATGCCCTTAAAATCAACTTTGCAGCCTCAACCTGAGGAAGTTGAAGATCGCGATATAGGGACAAAGGAGGAGCCTAGAATAGTAAAAATATCAAAGTATCTTCCTCCTAAGATGAAAGGTAAGTATGCAGATTTACTCCAACAGTATAAAGACGTGTTCGCTTGGTCTTATGATGAGCTGAGAACTTATGACACCACTGTGATCAAACACAAGATACATTTAAAGCCTGGTGTTAAACCTTTTAGATAGAAACTTAGGCAAATCAATCCCATTTTATTTCCTGTGGTCGAAAAGGAAGTTAAAAATATTTTGGATGCAAAAATAATTGTACCACTGAGATACTCTAATTGGGTAGACAACCTGGTCCCAGTTAGGAATAAGAGCGGGGAGATCAGAGTATGTGTAGATTTTATAAATCTAAATAAATGCTCTCTCAAAGACAATTATCCACTACCCAAAATGGATCACGTTTTGGAAAAGGTGGTTGG
Organism: Picea engelmannii; assembly: GCA_009831015.1. NCBI lineage: Eukaryota > Viridiplantae > Streptophyta > Pinopsida > Pinales > Pinaceae > Picea > Picea engelmannii. Next base: position 77,014 of record ML780820.1, read on the forward strand.
GGCAAATAGAATTTCAATGATCGACGAGTTTTCCGGTTACGATCAGATTGCTGTCAACGAGCACAATAAATAAAAAACAACCTTCACCACCCCTTGGGGCACATTTATGTATGACAAAATGCCTTTTGGTTTAATGAATGTAGGTGCTACCTTCCAACGTGCTATGGATATCACTTTCATCAACGAAAGAGATAAATTCGTGGTAATTTATCTTGATGATCTGACCGTTTTTTCTAAATCTGATGAAGATCACCTGATACATCTCCAACAAACGTTCGAGAAATGCCACAAATTTGGTGTGTCCTTAAATCCCAAGAAATCTCACTTTGCGATGCAAGAAGGTAAACTCTTGGGCCATATTGTGTCTCGAGGCAGAATTAAAATCGATCCTAAAAGGGTCGAATCTATAGACACTATAAATATTCCTAGAAATGTAAAGGAAATTGAATCATTTTTAGGAAAACAAAATCTTTTGAGGATATTTATCCCGAATTTTACTTAAATCGTGAAATTGATCACATATATGCTGAAGAAGAACAACGAAGTCAAATGGACAAAAGAAGCTAAACCGTCATTTTCACGTATCAAGAAAGTTATAGGCGAAGCACCTGTGCTGGCCAAACCTGATTATCTAAAAGAGTTTCTGATTTTCTCATTTGCCTCCGAACACATAATCACGACAGTACTCCTCCAGAAGTATGAAGAAGGTTTCAAGCAACCAATAGCATTCTGCAGTCAAAGTCTTAGAGACACGGAATTGAGATATGATATAATGGAAAAGAAAGCATACACTATGGTGAAAGCACTGAAGGCTTTCAAAACCTACGAGTTACACTCCAAGTTAATTGCATATGTACCCACCAGTTCTGTAAAAGACATATTGGTTCAGCCCGACAACGACGTGAAGAGGGGTCGGTGGCTTGCTAAAATTCAAGAATTTGATCTAGAGGTGAAACCAACGAAGCTCGTGAAAGGACAGGGTCTGGCTAGCCTCTTAGATGAATCAAATTTTAGAGCACTCAGAATAAATAATCTGCAAGAGTAAGGAGGATGTGTGGACATAGATGAATTCGATGACCAAATAACTGCAACTAGAATCAAAGAGAAGTTTGCCTCATCGGGTTGGTATAAATACATAGTATCTTACCTTCTGACCCTAAACTGCCCAAGTGATTTATCTCCATCTAAGGCCAGGACATTGAAATTGCATGCGGTAAAGTACTGTATATCAGAAAGCCAATTGTATTGGAAAGACCCTCTAGGCTTTCTACTGGTTTGTTTAGTAGAATAAGAAACATAAAAGGTCATAAACGAATTTCACAAAGGAGTATGCGGAGGACACTACGCATGGAGAGAAACAACTTATAAAATCCTGAGGGCAGGATATTACTGGCCTAAACTATTCTCAGATGCTAACGCCAAAGTCAGAGCCTGTAACTTTTGCCAATTGTTCGCAGGCAAGCAGAAACTCCCTGCATTACCTTTGGTCCCGGTTAAAACGGAAGACCTGTTTCAATAATGGGGGTTGGATTTTATAGGTGAAATTAAACCACATTCCAGTGCTCAACACAAATGGATCCTGACTGCTACAGATTATTTCACCAAGTGGGTGGAAGATATTCCAACTAGAAAAGAAACATATTCAGTGGTGATAGATTTCCTGCAAGAAAACATATTATCTAGATTTGGCTGTCCCCGAAAAATAGTTACAGATAATTCCTAGGCATTCAAATCTATGGAAATGGTTAGTTTTTGCCCAAATCACAATATTATATTATGTCATTCTACGACATACTACCCCCAAGGCAATGGGATCGCCGAATCATCAAATAAAATCTTAATTACCATAATTAAGAAAGTGTTGAACGAAAACAAAAAATCTTGGCATGTCCATTTAAAGTACGCCTTGTGGGCGAATTGGATAGGCACCAAGAAATCGATCAACACTTCTCCGTTTGAAATGGTATACGGGACCGATGTAGTGTTACCCATAAATCTGGACCTACCCGTGATGAAACTTTAGTAGGATGAGAGAGAAGAACCAAATCACATCACAAGGAGAATAAATCAGTTGATCGAAGTTCAGCAAAATAGAATGGAAGTGGAAAAAAGGCTACAGAAATATCAAGACAACATGAAAGCACTGTTCGACCATAAGGCTAAAGACAAGGAATTCCTACCTGGTGATTTGGTTTTGAAATGGGATTCTAGGAGGGAAGACTCGACAAAACATGGAAAATTTGATGATATCTGGTATGGACCATTCAAAGTCACAACTTCTGAAGGGAAGAACTCGTTTCTATTAGAAAATTTGGATGGTAAAATCCTCAATGCCCCTACCAACGTGCATTATCTGAAGCACTATATGTAATAAATGATCTCCAAAATTCCAGTGTATATACTGGTTTGTGTTTTCTGTTTTTATAGCGTTTCGGTAAGTTTTACTTTCATCACAAATAAAACAGGTTAGTGATCTCCTAGAAATAGAAATATGAAATATTCAACACATTGAATTCCAGAAATCTTAAAACCCTGACACACTTCATGTTGTTTTCTTACAGGATTTTGGTTTACAGCCCAAACATCAAAAAGAAGAAAACGGATGGTCATGTATTGTGAAATCGATTCGCCCGAAACAAGCGATAAAAGATAGTTTACTAAGATGAGAACGAAATGGTAAGGAAAAGGTATGAATTTCCAAAATGTCTAGATTTCAAATGAATATCACCTAGGTGCAACAACGGTCTCATGAGTATGAACATATTCACCCAATGTGTTACCAAAAGAACAAATTTGTACTGTGGATTCTAAAAATTTCCCCTAGATAAGATAAAAATAATTAAAATAAACAGAAGAGGTAAAAAGACCTCAAAGAAAAGGTTCCAAGAGTCAAGATTGCATTATAATGCCTATGTGAAATCCGAAACCTTCTCCATCACCCTCTTCCAAATCTTTGGTATTTTTTCCCCTTGAATCCAGATGCCTTCCCATGGCCTCCACAGAAGGATAAGAGGTTACACTTTAGCTATGAAAGCTGACAAACAATTTTTCTTAAAAAAAGGGCAAGTCCTCACAACTCCTCGGCTCCTACTGAACTAAGATATGCATAGGCTAATCCTAACTCTCTTAGTCATTTCAACATATTTTAATGATTAGTCTTGCTCAAAAGAATGCCCCTGGAAATAATTTCTCCCATAAGTTTTCCTGTAGACTAAGATGTTTTGAAGGTCAAAGGATAACTGATCCAGAGTAATCAAAGTGAGTTGACAGACCTTTGTTGCAAAATTATACACAGATATCACCCCTGGTATACTTTATACTAATTGATTGCCCCCACTTCATGCCAAGGAAAAATATAAGACAAATGGTGAAAGGAAATTCAAAAAATGGATTTCCCCCATCTAGTCCAAAAAGAGATGATGAAAGGAAGTTCACAAAATGATTGCCCTCATCTCAGTGTTTAAATGCAAAGCTACAACTTGAAGTGGTGAAAGGAAATTCAATAAAGGGAATCAGATAACTTCACCGGGGTACTGAACAGGCTCGATGGCAGTGAAACAATGTCTAAGATATCTGTAAGGCTGTTATACATGAATTATACTGTACTCTGGTAATTATTTTTCTTTGAAACCATATCTACATCCCAAGTTTGTGCTGGATTCCCTGATTAAAAACGTTGAAATTACTTCACCTTGATGCAAGCAAAATCAACAGAACCTGTTAAAATTCTTAAGTTTGTTTTGATTATCTTAAGTAGACCCGAAATCAGCATTAGAGAAGAGGAAGTCATCGAATGGACTAATTTTAAGATTAGAAAGTGATTGAGTTTTGAAATATTTCAAGGGATAAAGATGAAACCTCCAATTATCTCTGTACCCTTTTTCTGAACGAGTTTTGCAGAAGCGAACTAATGAGTCCATTTACCCAATAAAGGCACTTGGTCTATTGTTCTTCTCGTCTCGCAAGGAGACAAAATCCCTAGTTGGAGCCTATGTTGGAACACATGTATTTTTTCCAATACTCCAATTATCAAATCTTTTGGAGCCACCTTTTTCTAAATAACGAAATGCTAACTATAAATCTAAATTATTGGGTTTCGGGATTTCGCAGATCTAACGATCCAACATGTCAAAACTCTCAATGTCCTGATATGTGAAATAGAGATATTGTGGTTAATATTAATAATGATCATCGAAACAATAAGCAATGATTATCACTAATTCAATACATCACACTTTCACAATTCAGGAAGTCACGCCTCGAAAGACTTATGAATGTCCCGATATGTGAATTTGCGAAAACGACTTAAGACAAATCTGGTTAATTACGAGAATAATGATAATTAAGCCATAATTAATCATTATCGCAATTTTGCGACTCGATGGTTTTTGCCTTGAAGAAACGCATTTGAAACCCTGATACCCGAGGTTGCAAATTTCTTTAATTGATCATGGTTAATTAAAAAAAACTTAAATTCTAATCGCAGTTAATCAACCAAATCGCAATATCGCGATTTCGGGGTTCATGGTTCAAGATTAAGAGTAAAATCATCCGAGATTGAGAACTATGAAAAGGTATTAAGGACTAAACGCACTTAATTAAAGGACTAAACTAGATTAATTAATACCTTAAACAAATTTTAACCTGTCCAGTCTACGGATAAAGAATTAAACGTTTTTGCGTTTTTCCCAAGTCATGAATTATTAAACATTTATGGCAATTATAAGAAAGTTAGTGAAATGATTGATAGTAAGATCATGTTTTATCGCTAAATCTTTCTATTAAATGTTTTAAACATTTTGTCAGCAAGGAATTGCATAGACTTGAGTGCTCAAAGCACAAGGGTTTCCGTCATTATTTAAAAGAATTCCTTTCTAATTTTCACAGAGTCAGTTTACCGAGATAACCTTTGCCTGTGTTTTCATTTTCTGTGATAGGAGATATAATTGCAAGGTTCTATATCATGGCTCTGCGGAAAGCACCCAAGACAACTGGTGGAAACTCAGGTCAAGGTTCAGATATTATTTCCGATACCTCGCCTAGAAGCATCAACACTGTCAAAACATGTACACATGTCTCCAACGTTCTACAATTCGAGCTGATAAATTGTCCACATGATTCCAGTGATAATGAAAAATATGACTTGTCCAACAAATACAAAATTGTCGCTCAGTTGGAGATACACAAGGTAGCACCAAGACCACGACATTTTCCCTATTGTGATATGATCAGATGGGTGTTAGACCATGTAGATATCCTGACTAGGACAATATTCAATGAGAAGAAGAGGGTGATTGGGACATTCAGGCCAAAGCATCTACAAGCTATGTACAAATTATCTCCCACACCAAACTTTACTCACAATGATGAATTTTTAGAGGGCTTCAAAAAGAAGGAATGTGAGCAATTCGGGAAAAGCTTATTCCACCTGATCAAATATTGGTGTTCGCATCCCACGAAATTCAAAGCCGACTCTAATGGGATTTATTCAATCTCATCGTTGGAGCCCCAATTCATGTATATTTCGATGATGGTCTGTAGACTGTATGGGAAGGAGGACACCGCTCACTGTTTTCTCCCATGGGTACCGCTCATTCACACAGTAGCTGAGGGATTCTCTTTCGACTGGGCCAAATTGTGGTTAGACAGTCTGGCCAGCCGAATTACAAAATATCAAGCACAAATGGCGAGTGGGAAAACATATTCATTTTTTATGTTTGCTTACATTATGGATGTTTTTTGCTTCATGACCCCTTTCCCATTAATGAGCTAGAGCTGGAATCCAACCAATGAAGAGCCTATGCATGTGTACCACTCGAAACTCTGGGAAGATAAAGCCAAAGAATTCGTCTATGAGATTTTCAACTAGGTAATGGTGCCAATGCATGTCTCTATCTTCAACCATCCGCCTCCCAGGATTTCAGATAAAATCATGGCCAACCTAAGTAGTGTAGAAGACTGGTATATAGAAGCAGAGTTTTCGTATATTAGGGTTTTTGGTAGCTCTTTTCCCCCATATGTTCTGTCGTTGTTCTTGCCAGATAAGCTAGTATGTTGCGAGATCGCCAGACAAACTGTGCTTGGTGGGATAAGCAAAGATCTCAAAGGAGTTCAGAAGAAGGTATGTCCACCCTTCCCCATTCACATTGGTACATATTATTTATTAGATTTCGTCCATGCCAAAGAGAAGGCCAGTGCCCTGGAGGAAATGAAATTAGTAGACATCAAGTTTAAGAAACACGACCCTAATAAGGTCGTGGGTAATCACATGACGATTTGTGGTCTAAAACGATTCAAGTACGAAGACTCACATCATGATGAAACTTTCCGAGGAGTGAGTCCTACTCAGAATTCTTAAGTCGAGTTCAAGCTCTACTGCCCGAAGATATGATAGAATTCTATAAATTCCAAGAGCATCGGAGAAGTTGCCTCCCCAAAGTTTTACAAGGAAAAACCTCAAAACCTTCGGGTACAAAGCAAGCAAAAGATAAAGGTTCAACGGATACAAGCCCTGGCGAACAAGAGACTTAGGAAAAGATCGAGTAAACTGGGACCTCGAATCAGGAAGCCGAGATCCCCAATCAAGAAGAAGGAAACCCAGAGGTAGTTACATCGGGTAAATAGGTCGAAGGTCAAGTAGAGATATCCTCGAAAGGGGTAGGTGACAGATCGTCTCTTACATCAAAGGATCCAGCCACAAATGCTCCCATGAAATAATCATTCCAAGAAATTGGCAGTCCCATTCAATCCATCACACCCTTACAATTCACAAAGGGGAACCCCGATGCAGAGATAATATTCAAAGAGGATCTGACACCTATCTCTGCGGAAGAATTTCCTCCTAGTGATTTCTTTTTTAGAAAGAAGAGGAAGGCCGTAGTGAAGCAAGTAACATACCAAAGAGAGGGTGCAACAACTAAAAACTACAAAATATTAACGGATGGAGAAACCTTGGAAGAGGAGGAATTCACCGATGAGATAGCAGGAACATTGGGGGCGTATGCAACAACCAACCAATATTCAGTTGGAACCTTGAAGGGACGGTTGAAACAACAGAACCTGTTAATTAGCAAATTGCGGACTCAGCTAATAGCCGCATAAACGAATGCCGGGAATGAGGAAAACAAGGATTTCGAGAAAGCGAGAGTAGTTGATCAACATGAAATCGAACAACTCAAATCTGATCTTGAGAAAATGCATCATTCGACAAAAATAAGCTAGGTACAGGTAAGTCAACAAGGGGAGTTGATAATTAACTGCAATCTAAATTGAATTCTGCCGAAAACCAAGTCATAGACATAAAGGTTTTCCAATCCCAAGCCACAGAAATACGAAAGAAGGTAGAAGTAGCCTAACAAAATCTACTTGCCAAAGTAGAAACCATCCAGAACCATTTTCAAACAATAGATCAAGCGCTAAAAGATCTCTCTGAGAGAAAGATAATTTGGGGCGACCCGGGTTTCTTTCCAGGAGGCTATTATCGCAAAAACGAAAGAAGAGATGGTCATTAGTTCCAGATTGTCCATTCCAAAAAAAACCAGTGGTAACATCTTACTCAAGGCGTGGGAACATAATATATCCGAGAATAGAAAAAGGGCTAAAGAGATGAGAGACGCTTGTGAAGAAAATTTTGGCTTGGTAAATAAAAATTTGTTAGATCTCGATAAGGAAAGTAGTTATGGAACGTTAGGCAAAATCTACATAGCCAAGCATCTGCTAGATATCAAGCAAAGTGTGGAAAGAGAACAAGTTGAATTATCCCAGATAAGTCAGGTCAATATTGTCCAAGTGGATAAATGGTTAATAAAACCAAACTTACAATTATTGTCTATCATCACAGAAGACAGACAAGTAGGAAAGAGATTTCCACAGTTGGCAAAACATTGTTACACCTTCGAGGTGAACAACCAAACATAACCTTCCAAGTTGATAGCCCAATTGATAGAAAGGTGTGTCAGTTGTATTGATCAGGGGAAAGGGAAGACTTCGGTAGGTGAAAAATAACAGGTGCTTATTTCTTCCTATTTTTGGAGCTAGAGAACAAAGAGAAGGAAACACCATGCCTAGAGGAAGATAAGAGACAAGGAAATGAAACGCTTCATCTTTTATTTGTAACCGAAACTTTTTAGAATGATTAGAATTAGAATCATTTTAATTTTGTATAAATATAGATCTTGAAGATGAAACAAAGGGATGTTTCTTCTTTGGCTGATTGTAATAGAGAGATTTCTTTTTTCGCCTGAACTAATACAAGGAAAATCACAATACTCTAGATTCCGTCAAGATTGAGTTATGTGTTTCCCCTGTTATTTCACATTTAGCATCATTTCCTTTATATATCTTTGATGAATGTTTAGCTACATTTTAGTACAACCTCTACTGTGGTGATCGATTATTTTAGTCATCTAATCATTTACAAATTTTCCTCTGTATTGGCTATCAATAGGTACAAGACCTGTGAATCACTTAGAATTCTATATCTCATGCTTCATTAAAGTTTTTCTTGTCTATTTTCTTCTTCTGTCACAAAGTGAGATTCTTCCTTGATTGATGCCTCACGTTGTTCAACAACTTCATGTTTTCTTTCATTTTATGCATGTGTTTTCAGATTTAACTCAGACATGGGAAAAGGCCTTTCATTTTGTTATGCTATTAATTCAAAATTTGGGGAATTTCGTCTCATATAATCTAAATTAGAAATAGCAACTTAAAAAGCAACCAATCCCTTAAAAAACCCGTTCCTCCATGACTATTATTGTCACAAGACAACGCCATATTGGACCTGGTCTCACAGATCAAACCAGTATCGCTTTAAATCTCTTTGATTCCATCCTGAAAATTTCCACCACCCAGGTCAAACTCGAACGTTCATGGGCAGTCATTGAACGAGACATAAGCATTCAGGAACAATTGGAAGCTAGACAAAGACAACTCATAAATCAACCATATCTTCTTTTCCTAAGATTGTTTTGTTTCGTTTTTATCATTTACCCTCTTTGGATGCCTAGAGTCTATACTTTATATCCATAAGTATAGACTCAGGAACAACATGAGCCATGGAAGTGATCATAAGAATATTAATGATTTTCTTATATTATAATTCTTATGACAGTTGTGTACAAATAAAACTATTTTTTTTTATGTCATGGAAGAGTAGACGTGGAGATTAGGGTTCCCACAGATGGTGATGTTTAGGGTCCTTGCAACATGGTGACAATGTAGCCATAACATTTTCCACCCACATCCTACTCGACATGGCACCCTTCAGACGTGGCGCCTTCTATCCTTTCCGCTAGCTACAATCAAACTCCTTTCCTTTTTCGACAGACTTCTGACATTGCCCCGAGTATCATCGTGTAGACATGGATCCTATACCCACCGGCCTTTACGGCCCTTTATGGATGTCAGTGTAGACCTGATGTGGGCTAATGAAAATGATCTCTTGGAAAACGACAACCTTTTTTTGACTGATGACACATACAAGATATTGTACGAGTATATGTGTCATCCTCTGCCAGCCCACCTTCTGACGTCTCCTCCACTGAAGATCCCCCCATAGTTGGATTTAGATAAACCTTCATATATGACTTCAGTTCATGTTGGGAAGACACCTGCCCTCGATCACGTGCTCGACCAATAGCCTTGGGAGACTCCAATTGATCAGAAACCTCAGGAACTTCCTTCTTTACTCACCTGCTCGAGTTCTCTAACACATTCTGTTATCGCGGCTTCCTTATCGTTTTAATCCCCTGAACCTATATCCACAGTCCACCCCCTCTGCTCTTCAAATTTCCATGGTGGTTTCGAACATAAAAGATCCTCTGTATCTAAAGCTCATGCAAACCACAAACAAAAGTGTTGGAAGGTCAGACAGTCTCCCTCCAGCTGTACTCTTGGCAAAGGCATTGCCATGGATCGAGTCTCTAGCCTTTCAAAGAGGGCTCTCATCGGTAATTTTTTTTATGCTAATATTCCTAAAGCATGTTTATCGTTCTGGATACAAGACTTTTTGAAACCGATGCTTGGATACTGTCTGAGGGTCAGTCTACTTTCCAACCACTAGTTTATTTTTCATTTCCTATTGAAAGAAGATCTACTGAAGATTATAAGCTCTCCGTGGATACTAAATAGGGGATTCCTCATGCTCAAGAGATGTGCTCCTGGTTTCAATCCTTTTTATGAATCTTTTAGCAAAAGATTCCCGTGGATGCTCTTACTAGATTTTCCGATTCAACTCTGGTCCAAACCAGTCTTCGAAGCGGTTGCAAATTCGGTTGGGAAGTTTTTTTTTTTTATGAACGCTCTCTTTGATGGGTCAACAAATGGGTAGTGTGGGTTTTGGTAAAACTAGACCTCGACTGTGGTCTCCCAGAATCCATCGCTGTCAATTTAGGGGACTACACTTTTTGTCAACCCCTAGATTTATAGAGGGAGTATTTTCACTGTCACCTTTGCTAGCAGACATGACATCTCAAGACCTCATGTACATTGGAGAAGAATGTGACTCCCTTGACAGTGTTGGATCAGAAAGATAAAAAGTTTCACCATACTTTGGAACATGACTCCTTCCTCAGTAATATGCAAGTTTTTTTTCCAGAATTATTCCATAAAATCTCTGCTGAAGAATTTAATTATTTTAAAAATAATGAACTTTGGGTGGTAGAGATCTTAAAATATTTCTAGAAACTCCTATTAAACAGACTAGATGTTTTGGTTCCTCATCCTGATTTTCACCATGTTGTCCCTGATAGGCATGACTCTCCTCCTCTTTATCTGGTCCCCACAGAGTCCCCTGACCAGGTGGATTGCTCTCAGACTCTTCCTCCCCACCTTGAACACAACTGCCCTGAAATCATCCCCTCTTGTGATCCTGTTTTTTCCCTTTCTCCACCTTCCACACTTGTTGAATCTCCCCCCCCATTAAAACCTTTCCCCTACTACAAACTTGACAACTAACCCATCCACTTCCACTATTTTTAAGTCTCCTTTGACTCTTTCGATCGCTCCCTTATCCCCTTTCTCTCTCCTTGTTACCAATTCATCTACACCCCTCCCTATCGATCGATCTAATGTGACTATTCAGAAATCCCATCCCCGACCTCCTAAAAATCCTCCCGAGTCTATAGAAGGTGGACTATCTATTTTTGCTAACACTGAACCTCCCACTTCCCTTCCCCTCACAATTTCTTTAGACCACACATGTTCCACCTCCTTGACCCTTAGAGAAAGCCAGCCATTTCATGGCGTTTATTAATGATTATTTTTTCTCCGAATCTACGTGGGTTTGGGAGCCCCACTAAACGCGCTTCCCTAAAGAGATTACTACAACAGGTCAAACCTGACATAGTTTTCCTTCAAGAAACATTGGTTGAGGGAAATAAGGCAAAATCCCTCTTTCTTCAATGTCTGCCACACTGGAATGCAATTTCCCTAGATTCACTTAGGCACTCCAGAGGACTCCTTTTAGGTTGGAACCCAACTTATGTTGAGTTTTGTTCTTTTGGAATAGTTGCAGGTATTTTCTTGGAAGGTAGATTAAAGCACTCAAAGGATACTGTTAAACTTCTTAATTGTTATGCTCTGTACAAAGACAGAGAGCCTTTTTGACAACAACTCTCTAATTCTGGATTATTGTGTGAAGAAAAACTTATCATCGGAGGTGATCTAAACTTCACCTTATCTGCCAGAGAAGTGTGGGGGAATGTAGCTTGGCTTGACCCACTGACCGATTTCTTCTCCAATATCCTACATAGCTCGGGTTTAGTATACTTCCAACCATCCGTCCTGTCTCCAACCTGGCAGAATGGTAGATCCGGTGCCACAGAGAAAGAAGACTTGGAATTACTAAAGGCTCTCACCCAGAGGAATAATTTTATCCTCTCTATTGAAGAAGCTACCTGGAGACTTAGGAGTCGGGCTATCTGGATCAAGAAAGGAGACAAAAATACAAAAAAATTTCACAAATATGCATCTCAGAGATGCAGTCACAAATCAATTTGGGACCTATCAGATGAGGACAGGAATCTGATATCTAATGATACAGAGTTAAAAGAGATGGATTACAAGCATTTCAAAGAACAGTATAGTGATTTTGATAATGAAAACATTGACCTGCAACTTGAAGTACTAAAGACTGTACCCCACTTCTTTAATGATGATGATAATGAGGAGGTCGGCAAGCCTATTTCGATTACAAAATTACAAGATATTATCAATAAAATTCCCAAGGAGAAACGTCCTGGTCCAGATGGATGGACACATGAACTTTTTCAAACTTTTTTTGATATTATGGGTGTGGATTTACTCAATGCAGTGCAGGAATCATGATGCACATGATATATCCCAGGGGCACGCAATGCAACTTTTTATGCTCTCATTTGAAAAATCAATAATCCAATCAATTTTAATGATTTTGGGCCCATTGCATTGTGCAATTTTTCCTATAAAGTTATCTAAAAAATCATAGCTTCTCGGATCAAAGACAAATTAGCCTACTGCATCTTCGATGAAAAATTCGGCTTTCTTAAGGATAGATTAATTTTTTATGTTGTTGGTATTACACAAGAGTGTCTACATACTGCAAATACGAAGAAGCAAAATTATGTTATTATAAAACTTGATTTAAAGAAGGCCTACGACAATGTTAGCTGACAATTCCTCATATTTCTTCTTGATCAGATTGGTTTAAATTGGTGTGTTTCATAGTGGATTATGAGTTGTATCACCTCGGTTAACATGAATATGCTTGTCAATGGTGCTCTGAATGATTTCTTTAAATTTCATCGGGGACTGCGACAAGGTTTCCCACTGTCTCCTTTACTCTTCCTGATTGTTGTTGACTTTTTAAGAAGATAGATGATTCAAGCCATGGATTCGGGGAAGTTCCAAGGACTTAAAGTTGTTGTTAGTACATTCATCTCACATATCTTTTTCGTGGATTATGTACTCATACTTGGAGCTGGGAAACTTGAGTATTGGTTGACTCTTAAATCTATCCTCTCCAAGTTCTGTTCTGCCTCTAGTATGGTTGTAAATTGTCAAAAAACATTTTTTCTTGTACAAAACATAGACCAGATCCTTAAACAAAGGTTGAATACAGATTTTAACATTCATATTGAGAGCCTTGATCAAGGTATGAAATAGCTTGGCTTTTTCCTTAAACCAAACAATTATAGAGTGAATGATTGGTTGTGGTTACTCAAGAAGATTGAAAAGAGGATCAGGAATTGGACCTTCCGATGGATTTATCTCGGAGGCAGACTCACCTTAGCCAATTATGTTCTTCATAGAATTATAGTTTATCAGCTCAGTCTTATTAAACTTCCTTCCTCCATTCTCCACCTAATCCAGCTACTGATCTCAAACTTCATCTGGAAGGGGGGGAAGAAAGGATCTGGATATCATTTAACAAAATGGAAAAATATTGCCAGACCAAAAATCTACGGAGGTTGGGGAATAAAACATATCTCTTGGTTTGCACAATCATTGGTTGCAAAATCATGTTGGAGAGGTTTATTTGGTTCAAGTCTTTGGAATTTAGTCCTATGCAAAAATATCTGAAGGGTATTGATATTATTTCCTGGCTGCGAAGAGATGATCACAAAACTCAAGGTACTTCTATCATTTGGAAAAACTTTATGTACTCTTTCCCGATCATCAAAAGATGGCTTCCATGGGAGATTGGTTCAGGTAATTGTGTTGTTTTAGGTTGCGATCCCTTTATTGGTTGCAACTCCAATTTCAAACTTTAATCTCCTCTAATCCAGGTTTTAAACAATTCAAACATTTACACTATAGCACAAGCAACTACTACTAATGTTTCTGGTACATTTCAAAATTGGTTGAAGTCTAATCAGATTGGATTATTAGATGAACACAAAACTGAATGGGATAACTTTGTTTCTATTTTTAATAGCAGTGACATCCTCCTCAAAAATACAAATGATAATATTGTCTGGTCTTGGAATAGATCAACAGGTTCAATCACTACAAATCTAGCTTATCGATCCATCTTATATTTAAACAATTTGGAAGAGAGAAAATGGTGGTACAAAGCTAGTTGGTATTTGAATATCCCAATCAAACTGGCATGCTTTATGTGGTTATGCTTAAAGGACTGCATCCTCACAGGGGTGAATTAAAAAAAGAGAGGAGGTATAGGCCCCTCGGTCTGCAATCTTTGTTTAAGGAATGAAGAAACTACAACAAATATTTTTGTGGATTGTACACAAACACAAAAAAATTGGTCTGAAGTATTAAAATTTCTGAATATTGATAGTGAATGGAAGTGTTCTTCTATAGAGGAAAATTTGAAACTCTGGTTCTTTAAATTTCCAAAATTAAGACATATCCCTTTCTTGGTCATCTGGGGCATTTGGAAATTTAGAAACAAAATACTATTTGAGAACTAGAATAGAATGGATTCTATGATAATCACTAAAATTATCCTATCGTTCAAATAATACTCAGCCAAAGAGGGAGAAGATAAATTGTCTTTTATCCTACATCCAATCTATTTTGATGATAACCCAATTGGTTTTTTTGATGGAGAAACATACGATAATATATGTGGAATTGGAATATATCTAAAATTTTCTACAAATCACATAATCAAAGCTCATTTTGATGGAGGCAGTGGAAATAATATGAAAGCTGAGCTCTTGGGACTATGGGGACTACTATTACTCTCTTCCTACTTTTCTATCAAAAAATTGATGGTTGTGGGGGATTCCAAGGTCACCATCGACTGGATAAATTCCAAATCCAACCTGAATCTAATATATCTCAACAACTGGAAAGACAAGATCAGAAGCTTAAACAATAGATTTTAATCTATTAATTTTATGCATGTACATAGAAAGTTCAACAAAGTAGCAGACAACCTCTCCAAGAAGGCACTCAAAGACAATTATGTCTGGCTATTTTATGAAGAAATTGTTGATGGAACCGTTGTTAGTACATAAAATTTTTACATTTTCTAGACTGGATCATTACATATGTCCCTTTTTTTGAAAAAAAATTGTATATGAAACAACATGTCTTTTTATATCTTTACTACAATGTAAAAAAGTAGAAGGAAAGACTTCAAATCTTTTTTGATCACAACTTCCTAGATCCATATGTAACATAAAGTTTCATTTGATTCTAATAGAATAACTGTGAAACTGTTTTTTTCGCCTGAAAAAAAAAAGATTCAATGATCACCTTAATTATTTGCTTGTTTTTGGAATGATGGATACCTAATATCATTGGAAAAGTCTAATATGATCAATATTGTGACAATGGAATGTAGATCATAAAGAACATGGGAATTTAATTCAATTTAATTCAATTGAATAATTTCTAGGCTTTTTGAACATGCATCATTTTTTCAAATCCTTTAGAATAAGTATGTTTAAACTTTAAATTAAAAAAAACCTCCATCAAACTACATCAAATCAATATTCATGTGACTACGTAGATGTTATAAAGAATCATACTACAATTTTCAATTTTCCACAAACATTGATTGTGGAACTCTATGTTGTTTAGGTTTGGGACTTGTGCCAAATGATGATGCAAGAGGAATTGTTGGTCTCAACTAATGCACAAATACATGATGCACTTCACAAGGAATCATGTAGGCACACATAGTTTGAAATCATGGTGCTCATAACTAAATCCTTGGAATTTCAAAGGTCACTACCCAAATACCATTTTATCATATTACTTTGAAATAATTATTTGAAACAAATTTCTCAAAATTAGTAAACAATCCAATTACCTATAGGATTTTAGATAATCCCCATCAAAATTCCAAATAAACTTGTCACGAAGTTTCACTATTAATAAAAATTGTGGATCAATTGTTTCCTCTTCTCCCTCTAAATATCACCTTCAATATTCAAGATCCTTAAGCTCAACCTCTTGTAGCTTTGTTCTACCTATGAAGAAGAACTTTCTATTTTCTTGTTTAGAAGGGATATCATTTTGACTTACTCTACTTGCAGCTATAATAAGAACATGGAAATGATATCAGAGAATGTCTCAACAACATTGACTAATAACCCTTCTTCAAATAGAAATTTACACCAAGTCTTCAAAATGTAATAAGATATGATCATATTAACAATAATCATACTGGATATCTTATCAACAGGGATTCCTAGACCTATACTCCCTTCCTTCCAAATATTATCCACTATAAAGGAATATAACTTTGATCTATCTTTACACCAAATATCTTGAGTAATTTGATAGAACCAAATCATGTGTAGTGTGGTCTCCTTAACAGAACAAAAAGGACCATTACCATCCCCTAAGTTATACTTTTTGAGTCTTGCACAAGAGGTTAAGCCTCCTTCTAGGATGCCCCATCTAAACACCTTCAACTTGTTGTGATAAGATATTGTTTTAAGCTCTGTGAAGAGTGATTATCACTCTCTCAAGTCAAGAGAGATAGGCCATCTATTATTCAGCCTATTATACATGTCATCATCAGTGCAAGGATGAAGAGCATGATACTAACTTTCAATAGAAGGACTATAAAGGGGGAACTCCTTTTCCTAACACTAGTCATGTAGCCGTAATCCCTAGGGGTGAAAATGGAGCTTACCAAACCATTCTTGGGAGAGACTATTGGTCAAATTAAGGATAACATATTTGTATTATGCTTGTAAGTCGAATTTCTCTTTGATCAGAGACCAAGGTTTCCAATTATTGGAAGTGGTATCCCACAAATTTGTAAAAGAGCATATACCCTTATTTTAAAGTCTCTTTAAAGGGAACCAACTTTGGATTCCTGAGGGGTAGAGGGCCTTTTTGGTCAAAGGAGACCACCATAAGTTATAAGCATTGATGTTGGTTCCAACTTGGGAATCCTAAGGCTTACAATGAATTTTTGTGACTATTTGTTTCCAAGCCCTCTCGAGGATTTTAAGAATGAATCTACCATGGATTAAAAAAAAAAGGTACAACCAAAAGGACATTTTCAAAGAAAATATTAGGCACTTTATAGACTTTCACTAAAGGATGGCCAAGTCATTCCCTTATGATCTATTTCCATAATTCGTTTCCCTATGTGGCCTTAAGAAACCACGTTGCTACCAAGGTAAGGTCATAAGTGGAAAAATGAGGAATGCTAAGTCCTCCATATTGTGGTTTCTAGTGCACACAAACCACTTGACCATAGGTAGACCTTTTTCCCCTTTATTCTTCACCCAAAAGATATATTTTAAGATAGAGTTTGATTGTAGCCCTGCTGGTTGGGAAGCCAAAGAGACAAATAATATATATGCATTAAACTGAAAATCTTGTCCCCCACTTGAAGTTTGGCTGCTAAGGAAAGGTCCTGACTATTCTAGTATTCAAGTTTGACTGTAAGTTTATTAATAACCCAGTTTCACATCTTATTTCGAGTCATGTCAATGCGAAATAGAATACCAAGATACTTGGTGATTTCCCCCCTTTAAACCCACTGCCATTGGGAAAGAACCCATCCTAGGTGATTGTCTAATACAATAAGTATCATATAGGTTTTCTCCTATTGTAGTATCTCTTTAGAAGATTTACAAAAGGTGTTCATAAGCATAATGGGAGTTGATTAAATATTACTGGGGAAGGCCAGTAACTTTACCTTGGTAAACTACCTTTTATAATAGATAACCCAAGGCATCATATGCGAGAACATATAAATCAGGGGCTATAGGCTAGCCCTACGTCATTGATCTGCTAAGAGGAATAAGACAAGTAAGGGATCTATTAACACACACAATAACCAAAGCATTGGAAAAGATAATATTGACATAATATATGAACTTTGACCCAAAGCCTAGCCACTCAAGCATGTGGAGAATGAATTTCCACTCCAACTTGTCATAGGCCTTGTAATAGTCCAACTTTAGACACATTCCTTTGAAACCTCTCTCTTTGACCAGAAAAAAATCCAAACATTCAACGATGGAAATAACTCACAAAATTATCTTCTCGATAGTATTTCAAATACAAACATCTTCTACCATATAAATATAAATCTAGATCTTGATGTAAACACCGACAACTTTCAGTTTGATGATATGACAAATAATTTTTTCGAGCATGATCGATTTGGAAGCCTAATTTTTTCTAATGAATATGAGCCTGGAAATCAAAAACCTAATCATGATCTCCTTTATAACAAATATAACCATAAGGTATCATAGTTCTATAATCAGCCTTGTCCTAAATATGATAAATACTCTTAGTTAATTACTCTTGGTATAGTAGGATAAATGGAATGAGTAGTAAGATTGGGACGATGTGTTGCATAGAAATGAGTATTGTTAGATGTTTCAACATGAGAGTGTTCTTTGGTGACATCACTATTCCCTTCCATACCAATTGTGGGAATTGATTTTTCTATTAGGGCATGTTTCATTAGTTTTGAAATGAAAATATTAGGAGATGAAGATGATGTTGATTTAATTACACCACTTACAGTTTTCGATTTCATACTCTACTACCTTGTGGGGACTTATTTAATAGAGATAGCCCTTAATACATTAAATACAAATATATTCCACTAACTATCCCTTTGAAAATGTTTGGATGGATTTCGTACATGTCACTATTGCAATCTAGCACACGCTAATTAATCTAGGAGTCAAGCATGCAAACAAACCTTCTCACAAATAAGCGCTAGTTGGTGATGGAATCCAACATCGCAGGATCGATGAACGAAGGGGATGATTTTTGGCGAGTGGGAAAGTTACATTGACAACCTTCTTAACGAACTAACATCGTGGTGCAAGTCACCTCACCGAGTAGTGGGAAACCCTCCAAGGAGTCCGAGTGAGTCTAGCCAATGCCAATTCTAGGTACAACACCACCTTCCCTATGCTGTCACCTTGGGTAGGAAGTCTAAAAGATTATGGCCTCTATGGTACCACCTACTATACCAAAGCAGAGGGGGGATGGTCGACAGTCGACACCAAGACCAACAAAGTAGGATTGATTACTCTGTTGGCCCCAATGCGACCTCATTCTTGACCCTTTTGTTAGAAGGGCTTCCCAAAGTTAGTGATATAGAAACTGGATTTCACTCCCTAACTCAAAGATTTATGTTTGTTTAGAAGCTTTGGAAAGTTAGTCTCACAATCCTATTCCAAAGCGCTACACCTAAGCTAAGATGGGTTTGAAGAGCCCTAGAAAAGTGGCTAGATAAATTTTAATTAGCGCTCGAGTTTAGGTTGTTGTTACTCAAAGGAGTGGTCATGAAACTAATGGTGTTTCGACTTGATTCTTTAAACCATGCAAGAGGAAAATGAAATGCAAGAATTTCAGCTTCGATGAAAACTAGCTATGGGAAGGAGCAAGAAGTTTCAAGTGAAGAAATAATTTCTTGATTGATTACTATGTGTGCACTGCTAATGAAAAAACATATGAGCTAATTATACAGATAAATGGAAGAAAAATTACCCAAATTTTAAAAATACCATGCAAATGTCATAGTTCACTTAGTACACCTATACAACATTGAATCAAATGTCATTGTTTCTAACATAGTAAAATTTTATGATTATAGAGACCGCCATACAAATTCTCCATAATGTGGTAATGAGATGTGGTCGAGCATGGGAAAATTCCTTAGGTTATAAATCAATATTGGAAATATCTCCCAAATGTGAGCTCACCCACTAATGATTGTGATTTTTTGGTACCAAGGTACCGAGTGTGAACCCACATGGTGTGAATAAATGTGTTCATGCTGTGAATAAATGTCTTTGCATATTTCACATTGGGCATCACTATTAGGAGATGTGGTCACAGTTACAATGTTTTCTGACAGATTACCAAAGCCATTTTTTGTTGGCATCTTCTCTTCCAAGGTACATCTATTCATTGTATTTGTGATGGTTTTTATTTCCATATCACTATGATAAAGAAGTGTCTTTTCTTTCTTGTATATGACTACAGATAAAATTGGTGAAGGAAATGATTAAAAGAAATGAATTGAAGTTTTTCATACTTGTTGAATGATTTCCTAAGCTCACTAATTCTACAACTAGAAAGGTTTAAACTTGAAAGGAATCAACCTGTAAACCTATCTACTTGTATATAAAGGGAAATTGGTTTGTGAGGATGTGGACGAGATGATGTATGTGCAAGAGGAAATAACTTTGAATAACGAAGTTTTCTAGCTTCTTTGAAATGTTCC
>ML780820.1:104365-121580 GCA_009831015.1 Picea engelmannii
AAGCATAGACTCAATGATGAAACCATCATATGCAGGAGGCATCAATCAAATTCTCCATAGGGACTGGAAGAGTAACCAGTTGGGGGAGTAAACTCTCTTTAACAAGCTCAACTTCCTAAGGTCATGCTAAACCCAAAACTATGGTTAAAAGTGGACTCAAAAAATTTTGTGCTATGTTCAAAGGCGACACGACTGCTGCCAATATAAGATAATACTCCCTTCCCGCTCGTCTTTTTTTGTTTTTTCATAGTCAAATGAATGCTATGATATAGAGGAGGAAACGAGTGATGCAAGTAAGAAAGACTAGTTTCAGCAGTGGAACATATCTATGCTCAATGCAAGGAAGTGCATGCGGGAGATGGACACTTAGGGGAATGTTCCCTTCTGGGTATAGGGTGTCAAGTTGTGAAGGATATAAACATGGCTCTGCTTGGTTGAGGATGCAAAATTGCTAAGGAAAAAAATTTATAACACAAAGCGAGAACCAACAATAGGCTCAATACTACAAGCAAGGGCATGAGATGCAATCACAACTTAAAGACAAAAAATATCCTTTTTCATAATATTAGTCTACTTGGTTTGAAAAAGGGATAAAATTGTACCAAATAGACTTCATTTCAAATCCAATTTACAAGTGTGAAAGAAACAAGTTCACTCGAAAATCTTTTCGCTTTTTGAAAATGAGTCAGAAAATAGCTTAAATCAATCTCGCTTGGGAGTCCTCTAGGTATAGGTCAACATGTTTATGAGTGAGTAATGAGGTTCAACATAAAGTCATGTATTATCTATAAGGGACTCTCAGTCCTATGAAAAAAATCTATGCATGGGCACTGAATGAAGCAGAGGATGTAACTAAGGTACCCATGTTTGGTAAGTCTCTACCATTTGATAACGACACTTCTAGTAGCAAATATAAAGTTCTATGTGGCTAAAAAACAGATTTGTACCTAAGGCATATGAGTGACAGTTATAGGACAATACAAGTGTGCATGATGGAATGGATACCTATTCTATATGCTCGGTAGCAAAAATACATGTCTGAAGTTACGAATGATCGACATAACGCTGAAAACCGTAAGAATCCCTAGAAAAAACTACAAAAACCAACTCAATCCATTGTTGTATTAGTCCATTAGGAGAAAATATTATCCAAAACTATGCAAAGTGGGTAAATTTTTTCTATAAATAGTAAAAAAACCAAATTTACTATACCATTTTACTCTTTTACCCAAATAGTGGATTTTGGACCAAATTACCTCCGATCTTCAACTCATGATTACGGGATCTACGAGTGATAGAATCAACGACTGTCTGGACCAAGTAATTCCTCTTCTCCTCCTCTTTCTTTTTAGTGGATTACATTTTGTATTTAGGTTTCAAATTTTAAGTTATTTAGGGAGAAAATTATAAGTTTAGGTGTATGCGAGATACCATTCATCGGGTCGCGTATATGCGACTGTCTAAAAGACAACCAATGTATACTCAGCCCTATACGTGATTGTAAATGTTACAAGCCATGTATATGTCCGTAAACAATTTGTTTTAGTGAATGTTAACTCAAAAAATGATTTTTCTCTTGTAGGATGGTGCTAGAGTGGAGGGAAAGGGAACATGAGGAGGTAGATGTTGCTATGGAAAGAGATCTGGGGGCCCAAATGGCCTTGAAAATATGTAGGTTGTATAATTTTTGGGCTATTAAAGGGATGAGGGCCCAAGTGATATTGCTACAGTTTCTCATGGATTACTGGGATCCATATAGTGAGAGCTTCATCCTTGATGGGAAACCATTAAGGATTAAAGTCGAGGATATTTATTTCTTGGTGGGGTTGTCACGTCGGGGTGAAGTGGTCAACCTCAAAGCCCGGGGAGATGGGAGCGGTATGAATATAGAAAAGTACATAGCTGCTCATTTCTTTGTAGGGACTAAGAAGGTCTAGAGTCAACTCCCCATCTGAGCGATAAAAAATACAAGCCTCAAGATTGTTTTCCTCATTTTGACCGGATCACAGGATCGTCCTTGTTGCACCAGGCATTGAGGTCACTTATGTTCTACTCCGTAGAGTGCTTGAGACCCACGATGTACAACTGGTGCACCTCACTACTGGCTAACATAAAGATCCATTTGACAGAATGCAAATAGGTTGGTAAGAGGAACTTTGGGTTCGTTTCTATCTTGTGTAGCTTTTTCTTCGAGCGGGTTCCAGGTTTGGGACCTAGAGCTGAGATCCTTCCGCGAGGACATCGTGATCCAGCCATGGCATGGTGAAATGAGGTGATGAGATGACAAGGGGGAGGTAGGATGCCCACACCCTATAACGATGATTTATTTTATTGGTGGAGACAATAGGTCATTTCTCTGGATGACCACCCCTACGTAGGGCTCGACTTCAGAGGGGACCCTGACATGCCATTACCACTAGGGACCACCTATGGGGACATAGGTATGTCAAAGTTTTTCAA
Source organism: Picea engelmannii (assembly GCA_009831015.1). Taxonomy (NCBI): domain Eukaryota; kingdom Viridiplantae; phylum Streptophyta; class Pinopsida; order Pinales; family Pinaceae; genus Picea; species Picea engelmannii. The sequence goes on from ML780820.1 coordinate 106,826, forward strand.
ATATTTCATTTTTTTGTATTTTTGTATAGGAAAAAAAAATATTTTTGGATGATGTTTAAGTACTAATTAGACATGTATGTGACGTAGACGTAGGTCCACGAAGACCGGATGGGATTCCATGACAATGTCGGAGGCACCAGGGAGATGAGGTGGCAGGAGGAGAAGGAGAGAGAGTCCTTCAAAACGTGCAAGGAAACCTGTCATGTTTGACACAAAGGATTCTGATGGTTCAGGTGGAGGATATCTCAGAGGCTATGCAGCGATAGGTGGTAGGAATTCCCAGAGCTTGGGTGCGACTCTTTCGACGTCTCACAAACTTCGTAGTTTAAGTACTAATTAGAAATGTATGTGACGCAGACGTAGGTCCACGACGAACAAACGGGCTTCCACGACATTGTTGGAGGCACTAGGGAGATTAGGCGGTGGGAGGAGAAGCAGAGAGAGTCCTTCAAAACATGTAGGGAAACCTTTCTCATTTGACACAAAGGATTCTGATGTTTCAGGTGGAGGATCTGTCGGAGGCTATGCAGTGACAGGTGGTAGGTGTGCCTATATATTGGGTGTGAATCTTTCAGCTTCTCGCAAATGTCGTAGTTTTCTATCATGACACTCATATGGCGCCACAGGCGTAGATAGAATGACTTTGTATTATTGGTTTTATATATGTATTGAGGGTGTTAGCCCCAATTTTGTACTATAAACATCATATTTTTTGATATATATATAAAAACATAGTTCTTCATCTTTACTTATGTTAAAATGTGTACATTGATGAGAGTGTTTTCTTTGTTTTAGTTATGTGACAAATGCCAATCTAAAATGAAATTAGCATATGCATCAGATACATAATTAGAACTCCTAGTTATGTGATGATAAGTAATAAAATCAAATCGTCGTTCTAAAAGGCGTACCCGTAGGAATTGTAGGAGTAACGTAGGGTCAGGCACATGGTAATTTTTGTTCAAATGACATACTACTAACTGGGAATCTAGGAGAACTTCTAAAGAATGAATACCATTTGAAATGGCATTGCGCAAAAGTTATATAACAACGCTATATTCGACCACATTATTTGTGGATGTACCTAGGCATATGCCACTCAAGACACCAGTAGACCCTCGAGTGAGTAAACAACCGAAGCGACATGAACCAAGTTTCATGTATGATGACTCACTCCATATTCAAATCCTAAGTAGAATGAAGACTCTGTTGACATATGCCAACCAAGGGAAAACTCGATAAGCAAGTTGAAGACAAAAAATAAAGGGAAAAGATATATACACTAAATTACATTAGTATACAAAGAGTTATGCCCAAGATTGGGGCTCAAGCGTAATATATTTTCAAGTAGAGCCCATTCCTAGGCTCATCCAACATGTTCCCTTCATAATATTCTAATTCACAGGCTCCTTTTTCTTAGACACGTCGCATGATATAGGGATTGTGCCACATGGGTTTGAAATTTCCTTCCCCCAGTGGTTCTTTGGCTTGATCATATAAAAGGAAAAAGTCACCCTCAACGTACAACCGAGGATAAACAGACTTATCGTATTGGACCTTGGCACGTCTTTTATTCGCTTTGATAGTTGTAGAGGCATCTCGATGTTGCTCGTCAAGGCTCTCTAGGTGCATGAGGCGTCGTTCGAGATCAAAAGTGTCAGGTAGGAGTGAAACTGCCAATATAAGAGAAAGGATTTCACATTCAATAGGTAAGATTGAATCCACATTGTGTATTAACTGGAAAGGAGAAAAATCGATGGCATTCTTGATCGAGGTTCGATATGCCCAAAGTGAGGGATATAACATGATATTCCAGTCAGATTTTCTCTGGCTGACAGTTTTCTACAAAATGGTCTTGAGAGACTTGTTTACGGCCTCTACCTATCCATTTTCCTGGGGTTATTAAGGGGAATAATGACCATTCTTAAATCCTAGCTTGGATTTTATCTCTTCCATCATTTCATTCTGAAAGTGACTTCCATGATCAGTGAAAATATCACTCGGGATTCCAAACCTGGCGATAATTTGATTGAATACAAAGAAGGAGGCAGTCTTCTAGTCAGATTTAACTGTAGGCATGGCCTCAAACCACTTAGTAAAGTAGTCTGTGGCCACAATAATGTGTTGATTCCCCCCAGCCGAAGTTGGGTTGCAATCCACAAAGTCCACCCCCCACTTGGTGAAGGGACCGACGATAATGACTGAATGGAGAGGGGATGGATGCGAGTGCATTTTATGAGTGAACACCTAGCAGGGGTAACACTTATTAACTTCTTCAACGTAATCTTTAAATATAGACGACCAAAAATAACCGGCTCGCAAATTTGTTTGTGTTGTCGCAAGCTCGGATAGATGACGACCACAAGCCCCACTGTGAAAATCATTTAGAACTGACTCAGCTTCTTCATGAGTTAAAAAATGACACAAGATATTGTCTATTCCTCGATGATACAGAGTGTCGCCAACAATAAAGTAATTCTTAGCTTGGTATCGTATACGTCATCAGTTATCTTGCGAGAGATGATGAGGGAACTTCAAATTTTGAATATAGAGAATAATGTCTCCATACCAGGGGTCAGACGATGAGACCAGGAAAATGTTTTCATCCACAAAAGAATCAACATGAATAACATCCTCTTCCAATCGTGGGAAGTCAGATATTAACTTTGCAAAGACTAGTGATTTCTTGGATTTCACAGAAGCGAAATCGAGATTGAATTCTTCTAAAATGACAATCCATTTATTGTATTTTCCCCCTATGATACGCCTAGTAAGGACGTATTGAAATGGATTGAAATTGACAACCACAATAGTTTTGTAAAGCAATATATAATGGTGTAATTATTGGACTACGTGAAAGAAAACCAAAGATATCTTTTCAACGTGAGAATATTTTAGCTCAGGACCGACTAAGTTTCGACTAAGATAGTAAATGACGTGCTTGTGGAGCTCATCATCCTCTTGAACCAATACCATACCAATCATCTCTTCGTACACGACGACATTAAGCAAGTAATCTCTACTGTAGTCAGGAGACTTCAATAGAGGCGTTGATACCAAGGCTTTCATCAAAGCATCGAAAGATTCTTGGCTCTCTCATCCCAGATAAAAGGGGTGTCCTTCTTCAAAAGGAACATGAAACCCTTAATAATATTGGCACAATTCACTATAAACCGATGTAAAAAGTTAGCTTTCCCTTGTAAACCTTGAAGTTGTTGAAAAGTGTGCAGGGGAGGAAATCGAAGTATTTCCTCAACCTTTAACGGATCTACCATGATCCTAGTCTCAGAGACTAAAAATCCTAGAAGACATCTAGACTTAACGAAAAAGATGCATTTATGAGGGCTCAACCGGATGCGATCATGACGACATCTTTAAAAAACTAGCCGAAGGTGCTTAGGGTGATCCACTCTCTTACGAGAGTGAACAAGGAAATCGTCAAGATAAGCTTCGACTATATGCTTAAGATCATGGAATGCGAAGGTCATAACACATTGGAAGGTTTCTCCAATGCTTTTAAGGCTGAAAGGCATCTTATGGTATGCGAAAGTACCCCAAGGAAAAATAAATGTCATCTTATGTTGATCCTTGAGTTTAATTTGAATTTGGTTATACCCTGAAAATCCATCCATGAAAGAAAAAACTTCACTTCTTGCACACTCGTCAAGGATCTGATTGATTAATGATGTCAGGAAGTTGTCCTTTGGACATGCTTTGTTCATGTCACGAAAATACATGCATACACGGATGGTTCATTTCTTCTTATTCACAGGAACGAGATTGGATACCCATTCAATCAAGGGAACCAGGTAGATGGCACCAACATTAAGAAGTTTCTCTACCTCTGCCTTAATAGTAGGGGCCTTCCAGGGATTGACAACTCTAATACGTTGTCGAACATGCTTGGCATCCGGGTAAGTTTTAATCTCATGTTCGACAATTCGAGGGTTGATTCCTGGCATATCTTCATATGACCAAGAGAATACATCTTGAAATTCCTTGAAGAGTTCGGTGTAGATCAGGATTTCTTCTGGCGAACAATCTGCACCGATGTGTACATTTTCAATATTTCCAAGGGTACGAGAGATATCGATCATGACGGTATGGGAGATACTCGCCATATTTCCCTCGACATAAATTCCATGCATATCAAGCGAAACTATGGCGTGACCGACTATCTCGCTTAGAGTAGATCTAAAGTTATCTTGTTCAATTCTAGCAAGCTCTGGGAGAAAATATGAGCGATGATGCATATCATCCCAAGTTTTGTCAGAACCATTCATGGCCTTGATGATAGCTTCATCCAAGGGAAAATTATCATCGAGGAATTCATGTGAACAAGACGATGAAGTGGCCCACATGGGCTCAAGAACAGGATCCTCCTCGTCCGTCTAGGAGGTAGTAGGATCGGGATTGACAGAAGAGTCAAGAAAAACTTGATACACTATCTCTGTTGCCGATAGTGGCATGGCCATTCTAGCATGCGACTGAACTTCACAAGATGCATTCAATGAAGGTAGGGTCCAAGAATCGTTAAAATAGGAAGTGAATAAAGGAACATACCTCTCTGAAGAAACGGTCCTACTGGACATGGCGTAAATATGGTGAATTGGTGCCATGAAGTCAAAGGTACCCATAAGGGATGAATACATTCTGACACTGATATTCTCAATTGCCGAATAATAATTGTCGACCACAAGGATCAACGGTCCAACATATGCACTGGGGATAGCATATGCAAAGGACAATTAATCGATCGTCACAATCTTCCCATCGTGAGGAAAACAAAGAGTACATAATACAAACTATACGATGCAGTCATAGTGTAAATCTAATTACTTCCTAGTAAGAATTTATAATTGAGAGGTGCATCAACCACCTCGACATCCACCTCGACTTTATTCCCACCTAACTGGACCGGAAAGTCAAGAAGAATACCGTGAGCATGGAAAGAATGACTGTCAAAAGCAGTCAACATGGTTGGAGATTGAGAGAGAGTTGGAGAGTCGAGGGCTTTCCAATAGACCAGGGACATCACACATGTTGCATCACCTTAATCAACAAGAGTACACTTGATGGTATACTTTGAGTAACCCACGTGGATTTGGAATGCCACATGGTAAGGAAAGCGAGGCTTCACATATGTGACGTCAAACTTGATAACTTTCAAGCCACTGGGATCTAGATGTCCTAACACAGATAACAAGGCATTCCTCTATGAAGGACATGTCTGGAATACCTCCAAATATGACATCGCACAAGGGGTTTGACCTAGGTCCTCAACAATAGAGTAATTCTAGGCAGTTCTATCATTAGGATTGTGGGTAGAGTGCTTGATTACTCCTTTCGGAATATGAGGTGGTGGCTCTGGTTTTTCGATCTGTAAGGGCGTCTCCGGAGGAGGAGGAGACTCTAGACCAGGTATAGTTTGTGGATAACTATAATCGTGAGATCGGGTGGCTACATTAACCTCATATTTGACCATATTGATGCATAAATGGTCATCGTCTTGTGTCGGTGGGTTTTGACTCCCACTAGCCACATTTTCGGCATTTGAGGAGCTCAAGGCCATATGTTGGTTATGTGTAAAAGTATTCGTCAGCACAACGGGAAGTAGAGATAAAATCCTCACAACTTCCACAAGTTTGGGGCATAAATGAGTAAGGTGGTCATCTGTACAAAGTTTATAGGGAAATTTCACCTTATGCCTTTCTTTCTTTCCCTCACCAACATTATTATTCATCTTCTCATTATTACCATTGTCCTTGGGTTTATTATTCTTCCCGCCCTTACGATTATTATTACGTCCTTTGTTCTTATTCCTGCCTAGTTGTTGGTTACCATTTGGGTCGGTCGATGATTGCACGAAATGTACATTCGTTGATTGAGTGGGATTGGAAGACATAGATGAAGTTGGCCCTCCTGCAGACTGTTTTATAGAGAACTCTTTCAAATGGTTTTTCACCAAGTCTAGAAATTTCACATTGGCGGAGCCTTGCCATCGACATGAGGTCTGGGATTTTGTATAGGGTTGTAATTTGACCTCAGTGCATTGGGAAGAATCTTATATAACATCCCAGATTGAGCATATATAATATCTAACTGCTGGGCTTTGAAAATCACTTCTTCCTCAGATGTAACCCCGGATGTAGCAACATCCTTTGAAATAGGAGGTTGTAGAGATTTAAGGAACCACTCTAGTAGTAATTATGGGGGTATGTAGGTCTTGATCAACCTCTTGCATCTATGCCACTCCTGGATGTGATCTGATATATGAGTGGCTTTTTCCTGACATAAGGTCGATAGAATTTCTAGGCCAGCATCGTAACGAATTGGCAATTGGAAGTGGTTAAGGAAGACTAATACCATATGAATGAAGGTCTAGTATGCCCCCCTAGGTAGCTCGATATAGAATTTCGTGGAAACCCTCATGATTGTGCATTTAAACAATCTGAACTAAATGGAATCATCGTTAAGGGAATTCGAAGAGCACCATAGGTGAAAGGTGGTAACGTGATCACCAGGATCCTCTCCATTCTTTCCTTCAAATTTTGGAATATCTGAAGGAAGCTTGGTGGGAATGGGGGGGCATGTAGGATCATGACACATAGGGTCATTCATCAACTTAGACAAGTCTGGCAGATTGAGTTTCACCAGAAAAGGGAGATAGGGTTGTAGCATCTGGCCCCAAGATCCCTGGAAAGATTGTGGTTGGGGAATTGCAGCCCATCCAGGGTTTTGGTAAGCATCATGGCACTGTCCATGATTGTAAGGCTGATTCATAAGGGGTTGGTTGGGAATTATTCCAGTAGGAATGTTCTGATGAGGGTCATAAAAACTGCCCCCAGTCGGATTGGACCCAAGTTGGGGGTTTCCCAAAGTGTGAAACTGACCTTCTCTGGGTGTGAATCAGGAGGATAAAGGTGGATTTGTCATGCCAAACATGTTGTTCAGAATCATAACTGAGGAGGTGAGTGTAAAGGATGGAACTTGAGCAGAATCTTGTCCACCATGTTGGTTACTCCATCCAGAAGCAACAAAATTAGACCAGTTATTAAAGGGAGGAAATCCTCCCACGATAGGAGTCATTTGAGGGACATGGGTGCCACCAAACAAGAATGGAGTATAAGGAGGAGTTTTTCCCCCAAGTACAATGCTAGCATTAGGGCCAACGACTGGGATGGAGTTTGAAAACTGCGAAGTAAAATTCGGCATACCATAGGAAAATGGAATAGAGGCCATAGGGATGGACTGAATATTATATCCTAGTGAATGACCAAGCGACCCAAACGGGTTCATGGGAATAGGTTGAGTATTCACTATAGGATGGGCAACGGTGATGATAGGTGCTCCCAACACTACAATCATTGTGGTTGAAGGAGTCGAAGGGGTACCATTAACTATAGTAGGTGTGGGATTCAAAGGGATCCCATTATCTTGATGACTCGGTTTAGTACTCATCCTTCTAGAATCACAAGTCTGATAAGTGGAGGTGTGTTTACCACGTTTAATAACTCTACGCATTTTAGAAGGAAAAGAATCAAAATACGGTGGTAACTGTAACAAGCGGCGAGACCTGTGGGGAAGTTGGTATGGCTCCATGATGACTCAAGATTGGAGATATAAAAATAAAATACTAAGGAAAACTAGTAATCAAAGTAGGTATGCCTCTCCCAAGAGGGTCCTGAGACTCCACTACTAAATATTGGAGGAAACATAATTAGTTATAAGGGCCCTCGTGGGCTTAAAAACCAGTCGGTCAGATCCCCCCAGAGAGGTAATCCTCCATTAAGGTTGTGTATTGTCCAACCCTTATCTAACCCAGGGTACCTGTAGAATAACCCCTGCAAGTAACCTATGTGGTACCTAAGTCAAGCAACTAAGCAACCACAGTATAACCTATTAGTGATAAAAAATGCACTGGCATTTTTTAAAAGAATGATGCCTAATATTGTAGGGAATATTTGACTAGCTTCCTAGGCTCCAAATGTAGATTTGAAAGCACCATTGGAAATATTAGGATTTTTAGATGTCGATTGACTATTCAAGCATGCAAAAAAGACTCTCCATGACTGAGAAATTTGATTTTAAAAAAATCTGCGCTTTCACCAGCTAACCCATCTTGAATTTTGCTAGTTAGCTGGTGAAAGCTCCGCCTTTCACCAGCTAAGGAGCAGATTTTTTGGGTAAATTAGCTGGTGAAAGCCTGTCACGGCCAGAAAAACCAAATTCTTGCTCAGATTTGAGATTTTCGAGTTGGATTGGTATGAAATCTTCTTCAATAAGCTGGTTATGAATTATCAAATCAAAATCTGAAGGCCATTCTTGGAGATGAAAGTCAAAAGGAATTTTTTTGACTAGATTTGGTCATTTTCAAGGGAAAAATGATAGGGATCAAATGACACATCATCCAAATCGATTTCTATCTTCATGATAACAAGCCAAAGAGCCTTGGGAGGCTAAACTGCACTTCATTAGCAATCTACTACTCTTAGATATGGATTGACCTCATCTTGAGGATCTCTCCTTATCTTTTGTAAATCAGTTTTGACTTTCTATTTTTAGAATATCAGATCCATTGTTTTAGGATCTGAAAACTGATTGTAAAAGGCTATAAATGCCTAGCTTTTCTAAGAGGCAGGGGGGGGGGAAATATAGGAGACATTTTTTGGCTATTGTACTAGACTCTTTATTCATAATAGAATCACATTCCTCTTTTGTTTTCAATGATAGATTTTCTCATACTTTCATCATTTTGTACTTTATTTCAGTTTAGCTCAGCTTCTAAGAACTGTTATCTTCTTATTAAGCTCATAAACTTGAACTAAAGGTTTTCTTTCTATCTTGTATGACCCAGCACATTGTGTATTTGGTTATCTAGACTAGTATTCTTCATATCCTATTCAAACTTTGTTGTCTGATCATTGAGTTCTAAAAGCATTGTCTTATTCAAATGTATGAAGTGGTCCTTTTCATTAGCTATTGAGTTATCCTATTGTTCCAAGCATACAAAATCTACCATATTCTTAATTTACCAAGCATTCTTAGCCTACAACCCTAAGGAGTTTCTTGGAGTGATAACAAATTGGCGTCATTGCCGGGGAGAGGAGATTGAAGCTTAGCTTCCCTGGGAGACGACATTAGATCTACTCCTTGATGATAGACAAGGATTAGACATTACATTGGTTGTAATAATCTATCTGGCAACTCCATGAAGGACGAATTCAGTGGCAACTCCATGAAGGACGGATCTGTTGGCAACTCCACTGGTATATAAATGAATCAGATCTTAGCAAAGAGGTATGCGTTCTGCAATTTCTCAAGTATTTATGGTTACCCTCATCTAGTACCTAGTAGAGATGAATGGGAACACAACCTTCCCAAATTTCGAGGAGAAGAATGGGAAGTGCCAGCTGAACACTTGTTGGATTTTCATGAGTTTATTCATCGGCTCCAGATCATACATGAAGATGTTAAGATTAAATTGTTCAAATATTCATTAGAGGGGATAGCCCTTGATTGGTGTAGGTCTCTTCCAGCTTCAAGCATTGACTCATTAGCAAGTTTTCATTATGCTTTCCATTTGTTTTGTAAAGATGAATTTCCAGCTGAAAGTCTCTTTGAAGATTGTTGTGGTGAATTCGAGAAGCAAGTTCAACAGGAAGTAGTCATTTCTTCTATTTTTCAAAATGATTATTATGAGAATTGCATAGATGTCTCTGTCACACTTGTTGCCTTTGATTTGCATGAAGGATCAATTATAGAAGAGCATTGTTCTCAAATTTTTAAAAAGGTTTCTCATGGTGTATTTGCACCTGAAAGAAAAGAGGAAGATCAGGAGATTGTTCATTTTCCTATGCAAAACAAGGGAGTGCTAGACTCACTTGTCTTTGATGAAGAACAATATTGTCATCCAGAAACTCCCTCTGTAGATATTGAAACTCCTGCATCTAACATTGAAAAGTCATCTACAGAAATCAGTCGGTTTACATGCACCGTACTTGAACATAGATCTGCAGACAACAACAAACAATTCATCATCAACAATGAAGTTAGTTTGCAACCCTGTTCATATTTACGTGCAGTTGAGGGTGGTAGCTATTCTTGGAAGGAGGGTATGCAGAGATCTTTTGATGTTCAGCCGAAGCAACAGGAAGAAGTGTTTTCTTACAATATCATTGATCCCTTTGCTGATTATCTGGAGTATTCAAGCAGCATAAATGTCAAATTGCTCTTGTCAAACGAAGGTTGGTTATGCTGCACTTTCAAATTGTATATCAGTATTCTATGTTTTCCAGCATTCATCATTTCCAGATCAGAATTTTTACCAGTTATTCGGATACTCGGATGGCTTCATTGGAAGCATGATTTTACCTAATTTTGAGGTAGCAGTTGGTTAAAGTAGGGTAGTTCAGTAAATAAGCTCTTTCTCGAGCATTTTTTTCTTCTAATTTGCAGTAGAAATAACAATGAGCTTGTGTGAATAAAGGCACGTTTGAAGGTGTACAGAGATCAGATTACAGGCAAATTACATGCAAGTTACAGTTTTGCAGAGATCAAGGTTGCAGAGTTTGCATCGCAAATAATAAGGATAGAGGCTAGTCTTTGAGGAAATGTAACCCTAGTTTTGTTTTTGCTATCTGGAGACTTATTGAATTATGATGCTATGATAATGCGAAAGGTGGAGATGGTGATGTTGCTGTGAGCATAAATTCTGAGATGAGGGTTTGTAAAGAACTTACATCGTGTACTCCAAGGAGAAACAGATGGCAAATTACTTCCAGTTTTTGGAGGTGATATGAAAATAAAATTTCCAGTTGGGCATTTGGTTAGAAATTCCACATTTCTAGGATATATCTGGCACGTGATATCTTTGAGTCTTGAAAGAAACAAATTGAAGATAAATTTAAATCCTTAAGATGTTTGTGATATAATTTGTTCAAGATTGAGGGAACAATATGAAGATTTTAATTTAGCAAAAGACAAGTGGAAGCAGCTCCGAAGACAAGTGGCAGAGTTTTCAAATTTTTTTTTTTAAGGGATCTTGTAAATAGTCAAAGGTAGATATTCCATATTTGCAGGCACATCTAAAGATAGATTGTTGTCAAAGATGAAAGACATAATCTCAGTGCACGGGTGTTGAATATGTTTTGTAATGAGGAAAGCATAGAAGAATAAGATCAAGCTATTGCATTACTTTCTTGTGTAGCATTATATAAGGAGCAAGAAATACCAGAAGTTGCATGAACTTTACCTATGGATTTGTTGGAATCCTGCAACACTTTTACATGAAAAATACATATGTTTTTCTATCTGTACAACAAGACAAGCTACAAAGTGGTATACTACAGGATATTGTTGATTCTCGGATGATAGTTGTAATTTTCATGTGCAAACATAAATGAAGGCCGATTGCAAAGTGCCTTGCGTGTGCACATTGTAGATCTACAGTTTGTGTGCGGACTACTGAACCAGGGACGAGCTCGTACAAGGAGGATCTGAGGTGGAACCACGTAGGTCATTTTCATTCCTATAAATCCTGGAGCAGATATGAAGCAAAAGGAGTGAGGCCATGGAGAAGGATCATGTTCTGATCCGTGGAAGATTGTGGGGCCGCCAAACAACAAAGAGTCATCGCTCGTGGAAGATCCGGAGGTGGAGTGAGATCCGAACTTCCTCTAATCTTGCTTGTCACACTATTGTACCTGTTCGAGATGGTGTTTATTTTGAGGCGCTATCCATCCACAATAAATATGGCATCTGAGGATAATTGCTAGAGGTTTGTTTTCCACTACTGGTTTAGTTGTTTTCCAATGTAGGGAAAGGTCGTCGGCGATCTAGAAAGACATGAGCATGGATTTAATATGAGCTAGAGGGATCCCTGAGGCAAGTTATGTCTAGGAGATGCTGAGGTAGGTTATGTCCACTAGATCTGTGAGGTAAGTTGGCAGTAAGCCTGCGTGCTAGATATGTTTTGGTGGAGGCGTGAGGTTGCAAATCGTGTGAAGAGTTGCATGTTTAGAGGTATCAAGTAGAGGGAGAGCACATCCTTTTGAGGAGGGCATCATTGTTCTAAGTGCGCCTACGGAACAAACGCTAGACAGAAAGGTCTTTTGATTTCATTTGTGCGATGAAAGTGGGGGATCTTCAAGATTCGTCGATAATTATGAAGCTGACAGACAGGATCTTATAGTTCCCAATCTAATTTCAGATACAAATGGGATTCTCGCAATTCATGTTTCATCTAGGGATTGCTGAGACAAGGTCCAAACCTTTGCCTAGTCGATACAACAGAGTTGACAATTTTTACTTGAACCTAGAAGACATAACGTTTATGGAAGTTGTTTGGCTGTCTATCCAAGAGCATGGTGCATATAGAATCTTGAGATCTGCTTCTTTTTCCTTCGAAAATAATCATGCATCTATACCTGGTCAAACATCTAGATTGGGGGATAGTTTTGAGTCCACTATGTCACATCCAACATCAACTAATTCAAGAGAAGTTAGCACATGAAAGTATTGAATAATTTTCAGAAGAAAATGCAGAAGAAGTTTTGGTTCTGAAAATATATAAGGAAAACCCATGAATATTGGAGGATCAGAACATTAGCAAGGGCCAGACTACACAGTCAACAAGCAATCAATGCAATCTACAGGAGCTCGGTCATTTATATTTGGCTATACTCTGTTTTTAACTAGGCAAAAGGATATTGACTCGGGTGGATATTCAAAGGAAGAAATTCAATTTTTACAGAAGTAGATGGAATGTGAGGAGCATCCCATTTTGCCTCTTTTTATTTCGACAACAACGGAAGAAGGCAAATTAATCCGAATGAGCTTCATCAAATCTGCCAGGAATTTGGTATTGTTGAGCTTGAGGAAATGATCAAAGAAGTTGATCAAGAAATTTCCATATGCCATAGCAAGAAGATCCTTCTTGCGCTGCTATCAAATTCCTGCCATAGATAACAATAGTTGTGCATTTGGATTTCCTATTGTATGCTCTGCAGTTGTGGTGTCATTGCTTAAATTATTTTGATATCTCTAATTTGTTTTTTCCTTGCTTGCTTAGCACATCAATTCTTGAATCAAGCATTGCAGGTCATCTAAGGTTCAAACATCAAGTGTCGACAACACTTTATTGAGAAGCTGCTGAAGAATCTAACACTCTATGCAGGATCATTGCTGCTCTGCATTATTTTCTTCTCAAAGATAAAACATAATTTTCACCAGCGCAGAAGGCAGAATTATAACTAGTTAGCTGATGAAAGGTAGAGCTTTCACCAGCTAACTAGCAAATCTTAAGGTGAAATAGCTGGTGAAACCTGAAACTGGCCAGCGAAGGTGTATTTTTGCCCAGATCGAAGTTTTTCTCCACCAAATCAAGAAAAACTTAGCATCAAAGATTCATGGAAGATCCTCAGACTAAAGAGGTCACAAAGGAGGCATCTGATATGGTCTTAGCAGATGACATTTTCAGTTCAATAGTTGCAGTTGTTACTGAAGGTCGTTCCATTTTACAACAACAAACTTTGGAAAATAGCCAGATGATAAATTGTAAAGGCTGAATGAATCCATGCCCAATACTAAAGGCGTAGGGCCTGCCAGGTTCTTGGAGACCTCGCAGGGAGGTCTCCATCCCAGTTGGAGCCAGATGTTAGCGATAAAAAATGCACTGGCATTTTTTAAAAGAATGACGCTTAATATTGTAGGGAATATTTGACTAGCTTCCCAGACTCCAAATGCAGATTTGAAAGCACCATTGGAAAGATTAGGATTTTTATATGTCGATTGACTATTCAAGCATGAAAAACGGACTCTCCATGACTAAGAAATTTGATTTAAAAAAAATATGCGCTTTCACCAGCTAACTCATCTTGAATTTTGCTAGTTAGCTGGTGAAAGCTCCGCCTTTCACCAGCTAAGGAGTGGATTTTCGGGTAAATTAGCTGGTGAAAGCTTGTCACGGCCAGAAAAACCAAATTCTTGCTCAGATTTCAGATTTTCGAGTTGGATTGGTATGAAATCTTCTTCAATAAGCTGGTTATGAATTATCAAATCAAAATCTGAAGGCCATTCTTGGAGATGAAAGTCAAAAGGAAATTTTTTGACTAGATTTGGTCATTTTCAAGGGAAAAATGATAGGGATCAAATGAAACATCATACAACTCGATTTCTATCTTCAGGATAACAAGCCAAAGAGCCTTGGGAGGCTAAACTGCACTTCATCAGCAATCTACTACTCTTAGATATGGATTGACCTCATCTTGAGGATCTCTCCTTATCTTTTGTAAATCAGTTTTGACTTTCTATTTTTAGAATATCAGATCCATTGTTTTAGGATCTGAAAACTGATTGTAAAAGGCTATAAATGCCTAGATTTTCTAAGAGACAGGGGGGGGAAATCTAGGAGACATTTTTTGGCTATTTTACTAGACTCTTTATTCATAATAGAATCACAGTCCTCTTTTGTTTTCAATGACAGATTTTCTCATACTTTCATCATTCTGTACTTTATTTCAGTTTAGCTCAGCTTCTAAGAACTGTTATCTTCTTATTAAGCTCATAAACTTGAACTAAAGGTTTTCTTGCTATCTTGTATGACCCAACAGATTGTGTATTTGGTTATCTAGACTAGTATTCTTCATATCCTATTCAAACTTTGTTGTCTGATCATTGAGTTCTAAAAGCATTGTCTTATTCAAATGTATGAAGTGGTCCTTTTCATTAGCTATTGAGTTATCCTATTGTTCCA
>ML780820.1:128111-148350 GCA_009831015.1 Picea engelmannii
TATATATTATAGGTATTTTCTCTCTGTGGAAATTTTGTGCCTCACATTATAGGTGAATTCTATGTAAGCCCACATGAGGAATCGTAATGAAAATGAGGCAGGGAGGCCAAACGCAACGCAAGGCGAGTTGGCAAGAGGGGTGCGCCCCACAAGAGGAATCATAACAAAAATGAGGCAGAGCGCCCAAACGCAACACAAGGCGAGTTGGAAAGAGGTGCGCCCACCCACATGAAAGGCATGAAAATGGCCACACAAGGGAGCATTAGGAAATAAGATGAGCCAGATGCTGGATAAGGAGAAATTTTGTCTTCGACTTAACCTTTTCAAGAGGGCATGGGAAAGGTTGGGTGCCCAAATGCCACACAAGGTGAGTTTGCAAGATGGGCGCCCACATGAGGAATCATAACGAAAACAAGGCAAGGTGCCCAAACACAACGCAAGGCGAGTTGGCAAGAGGGGCACCCATAAGAGGAAACATAACAAAAACGAGGCAGAGCACCCAAATGCAACGCAAGGAGAGTTGGAAAGAGGTGTTCCCATCCATATGAAAAGCATGAAAAGGGCCACAAAAGGGAGCACTAGGCAAGAAGATGAGTCAAATATTGGATAAGGAGAAGTTTTGGCTTCGACTTAACTTTTTCAAGATGGCTTGGGCAAGGCTGGGTGCCCAAATGCAACGCAAGGTGATTTTTCAAGAGGGGCGCCCACATGAGAAATCATAACGAAAACAAGGTAGGGTGCCCAAAGGCAAGACAAGGCGAGTTGGAAAGAGGGGAACCCACAAGAGGAATTGTAATAAAAAGGAGGTAGAGCACCCAAATGCAATGCAAGGTGAGTTTGAAAGAGGTGCGCCCACCCACATGAAAGGCACAAAAACGACCACACAAGGGAGCACTAGGAAATAAGACGAACTAGATGGAAGATAAGGAGAAATTTTGGCTTCGACTTAACTTTTTCAAGACGACCTGGGAGAGGCTGGGCACCCACATGAGGAATCGTAATGAAATCAAGTGCAATAAGGCTCTGAGAAAGGTGGGTGTCCTCAATAATAATCATAAACATAAGTTCAAGAAACATCCATAAGTGGGCATCTTCCTTCATGATCTAGGACATAAAACCATGAAACCTCCTGATCCCAATGTGAGATGTCCCATCAACAAGAAATAAAAGGTATGAAATGTAACATCCAAAGGTGGACATCTCCACAAACTAGAAGTTTGAATTAAGTCAAACCTCCAATGATAGAAAGTGTGAGACCTTCAAGAGAAACCTCCCGTCAAACAAAGCATGGAAAAGTGCAGAATGGCCTCAAATGGTGGATGTATTCCTCAAAACAAGTTCCAAGCAAGTGGATCCATGAAATAAGACGTCAAATTATATATAAAGAACACATGTGAAATGCCTTCAATGAGAAAATAAATCCATAAAGAAAGGGGTGGCCCCTCATCAATCAATAAATAAGACCATCACTTAACATGTAAATAATACCATCCCTTAACATGTACGCAAGGAGGGTGAGCGCTCCACATGGGATGATGATTAATATCCAAATTTCACCTAAAAAAGTGTGAAATCATCCCACAAGGCAAGGGCATTCCATGGCAGGATCCTCCACCAAGTAATAGGGAATAAAAATATGTATAAGAGGGAAACACTCGACATGAGGGTGTAATACATGTCATAAAAAACCATAATATGTGTATGAATCCTCAACATGAGCAAGGGAATTCACCTCATGAACATCACGCCATGCTAGACCATATCAACCTAAATGAATGTGAAATCAAGTGATATCAAGGGGAGAATTCCAAGCAAACAAAGATGCCAATACAATATTAGCTTAACCAAAAGTGGCTAGGGTGTTCCATCAAGGGATTCATACATCAACATGTATCATCAACCATCCAATAATGATCATATAAGGGACTCCACAACCAAGTCTACTAGTATGAAAGGAAAGAAATTACCAAGATAACTAGAGCATCGACATCATCTAGCCATCCATGGCTACATCACTAATAGTCTCATCAAATGCAATCACAACCCCTAGGCCATCTAAACATCAACTTGTAAACCTACCTTTGTGATGAAAATCACAAGAGTTGTGAAAAAATACTAGTGTAGGCTCATGGAAAATGAGGGGTAACACTAGAAACAAAAACTGGATAATTTTGAACATAATCATAATTTCATTCCTCTTGCCATTGCCAATTTCTAGTAGGTTTGATTCCTAGCTTGCAACCCCAATGGATGAACCATCAATAAATTGAATTCATTAACTCAAGTAGATCTATTGTTGATTCTCTTGGTTAAATTGGATTTAACCACTTTGTTTGATTATTGAATTACCAATTCGAGTCTATGTCACAGAAGCTTCAATTCACCCACCAAAAATGTCATGCACCGACCCCGCATAGTGAGCAGTGAATGGGGCCAACATTGAAATTTCTTCAATATGTTCCTGTATGCATCAAAATTTGACATGGTTAGACTAGACACATGCCTTGATAGTATGGGAGGATTTCAAGACTCAAGGATGTATGATGTCCCCACATAATATTTGAGATCATCCACATTTGCATCAACATTCATCATGCACGTCTCATTGCCAATGTTTTCCATTCCCTTATATATAATTGTTATCGGAACTATCTTGAAATTTGACATGGAACTTCAAATACACCCATCACAAATTTATTCCACTGACTTCGCACAGTGAGAAGTGAATGGGGCCAACTTTGAAATGTTTTTAATATGTGCCCGTGTGCATCAAAATTTGACATGGTAAGACTAGATAGTTGCCTTGAAGGTATGGGATGGTTTCAATACTTAAGGATGTTTGATGTCCCCGCTGTTACGAGGAAAATCTCTCTATGGCTAGGGGTAAACCACAATAGATGGAAATGACTATAGAAATAAACTCTAATCTCAAGTATTCTATATAAACAAATACACTAACAAGACAAGATAAGAGGCTCACCTCATCTAGACTTTCGACAAAGTCCATCGTTGATCACTTGACCCAAAGAAATATACCTACAACTAGTCCTCAACAACCAAGCAATGCGAGCATATGGTGATAATATATAATGTTAGCACATTTGATAGCATAATCCATCAACATTCATAACAAATTAGCCCATGGAATAATAATTCAAATATTTGCGAGATATTAATTGAACGAGAAAAGAGTATTTCTATTAAGATATAATCAACAGAAGTGAATGAGTTACAAACTTCCGTGTGGGCACGGTTCAGAACCGAGAATCTAAGTTCCTTCCAGTTGGGCCTCCACCAAAGACAAGCTCATATAAGAGAGACAATGAAGTTCTCAATCAATAAGGGAAGAGATTGGGGGCTGAATAATGTGTTCAGACTTAAAGGACAACGGGATGCAGACTCAATGTGAAGTGAATAATTTCTCCAGAGTAACTTTTCTCTCAAAGTTGAATTATTTATCCTCTTTTCCATAGCTTGGATTTGGCCCATTTATAGCCTTCAAGTGGAATTGAAGGGTCGAGTTGGAATGTTTCTTGTATATGGAAGGGAAAGGATCATTGATCTCATGACGTGACATGGAAACTCAACACCATTTTTTAATTTTAGGCACATTTCCCGATGTACATGGGCTGTAGTGGTGAATCTTGCGTATACACATGATTTAATATAGGTAGGGTGCACATATGTGGACAAATCATGTTTTTAGCTCTCAGATTTGCAAAAAGGGACTTCAAGTATGCATAGGGAAATGGAAAAAGGCCCTCTGTGCAAGATTGCATGGGGTGATGCAAATATTTCTATAACAGATGCCCCCTAATGTGTGAGGTCAGAGGAGTATCTGTGATGGCCGAAATACATTATAAGACCCATAAGTGGAGTAAGGGGGACCTAGTTAGAAGAACTATTTTCTCATTACAATTTGTACTGACTTTGCATACATGGCTACCAATTTGAATTACATTGTAGATCCATGTGAAAATACACCAAACAATTGTTCATGGCCATGAATAGGTAAATACAAATGTGGTTACATGCCAAAGGATGTCATAGTCACGAACAAGGCCCAATAAAACCAGTATCAAAATCAATATGAAGATATGTGTATACAATGGAGTACAATCTAATCTCCCATGATCATTGAAGTCACACAAGTACTGGTCCAATGAAAATGTAGCAACAACTCAGGAAAGTTGCGACTATAAACTAATGTCTTCAAGTCTTCTACACAATCTTCCAAAGGTGCAAGTTTACATCATGTGAATAAAGAAGTTGAGGTCGAACACAATGAGACTTCATTTGATTACTGGTCATTGAGGTATATTGTTAACAAACACGAGACAACCTACCGATGATGAAAGTAGGTATCAAGGCACCGAGTAAATTCTTACAAGTGTGAATAAGGAATTCAGGGTCGAACACCTAAAGAATCCATCGATCAGGAGACATTGATGTATTCCCAACTGTCGATGGTGAGAGAACCTATCACTAATGACTGCAAGCCTCTAGGTACTCATAGGACTCTAGGTCTTAGCTCCAGAATAGATGAGTTGAAGTCGATGGAAGGAGACCCGCTGAAAGGAGATCATTAAGGCATATCTCATCATTCAACATGAGGTACAAAACATGATCTTGATGATTTGGAGGAAATCATACAAAGAACATGTTCACGAGCCAACGACCTTGTGCATCTTTCACATGTGCTAGGTGCAAGTGGTACACAAAAAAGACCCTCTAAATAGCATCCAATGAGGAAAAATGCTGAAAAAGGAGAGGAAACCACCAATACGGATAATGGCATCCAAGACACCACATGAATCACAATGTGTGAATATATGTATTGTCATCAAACACAAGGAAAACCACCCAGTCAACGACCAATGATGGAATGTCGATTGATGGGTTCAAGGTTACCTACCAATGAGGAAAGTAATACCAGGGTGCGTAATAGGACTAAAAATTCATGTGATTCTGAGAAAAACTGAGCGTAAGGCCGACATGCAAAGTCAAGAGTTCTGAGGAATGGCCGACATAGGTTGATAGACATCCTTTGAACAAGAGCATAAGACACATGGAAGACTCTGGAAGCATAGACTCAATGATGAAACCATCATATGCAGGAGGCATCAATCAAATTCTCCATAGGGACTGGAAGAGTAACCAGTTGGGGGAGTAAACTCTCTTTAACAAGCTCAACTTCCTAAGGTCATGCTAAACCCAAAACTATGATTAAAAGTGGACTCAAAAATTTTTGTGCTATGTTCAAAGGCGACACGACTGCTGCCAATATAAGATAATACTCCCTTCCCGCTCATCTTTTTTTTTTTTTTCATAGTCAAATGAATGCTATGATACAGAGGAGGAAACAAGTGATGCAAGTAAGCAAGACTAGTTTCAGCAGTGGAACATACCTATGATCAATGCAAGGAAGTGCATGCGGGAGATGGACACTCAGGGGAATGTTCCCTTCTAGGTATAGGGTGTCAAGTTGCGAAGGATATAAACGCGACTCTGCTTGGTTGAGGATGCAAAACTTCTTAGGCAAAAAATTTATAACACAAAGAGAGAACCGACAATAGGCTCAATACTACAAGCAAGGGCATGAGATGCAATCACAACTTAAAGCCAAAAAATATCCTTTTTCATAATCTTAGTCTACTTGGTTTGAAAAAGGGATAAACTTGTACCAAATAGACTTCATTTCAAATCCAATTTACAAGTGTGAAAGAAACAAGTTCACTCGACAATCTTTTCACTTTTTGAAAACGAGTCAGAAAATATCTTAAATCAACTCGCTTGGGAGTCCTCTAGGTATAGGTCAACATGTTTATGAGTGAGTAATGAGGTTCAACATAAAGTCATGTATTATCTATAAGGGACTCTCAGTCCTATGAAAAAAATCTCTGCATGGGCACTGAATGAAGCAAAGGATCTAACTAAGGTAGCCATGTTTGGTAAGTCTCTACCATTTGATAACGACACTTCTAGTAGCAGATAGAAAGTTCTGTGTGGCTAAAAAACAGATTTGTACCTAAGGCATATGAGTGACAGTTATAGGACAATACAAGTGTGCATGATGGAATGGATACCTATTCTATTGATTGGTAGCAAAAATACATGTCTGAAGTTACGAATGATCGACATAAAGCTGAAAACCGTAAGAATCCCTAGAAAAAACTACAAAAACCAACTCAATCCATTGTTGTATTAGTCCATTAGGAGAAAATATAATCTGAAACTATGCAAAGTGGGTAAAGTTTTTCTATAAATAGTAAAAAAAACCAAATTTACTATACCATTTTACTCTTTTACCCAAATAGTGGATTTTGGACCAGATTACCTCCGATCTTCAACTGGTGATTACGGGATCTACGAGTGACAGAATCAATGACTGTCTGGACCAAGTAATTCCTCTTCTCCTCATATTTCTTTTTAGTGGATTACATTTTGTATTTAGGTTTCAAATTTTAAGTTATTTAGGGAGAAAATTATAAGTTTAGGTGTATGCGAGATACCATTCATTGGTTCGCGTATACGCAACTGTCTAAAAGACAACCAATGTATACTCAGCCCTATACGCGACTGTAAACGTTGCAGGCCATGTATATGTCCATAAACAATTTGTTTTAGTGAATGTTAACTCAAAAAATGATTTTTCTCTTGCAGGATGGTGATAGAGTGGAGGGAAAGGGAACATGAGGAGGTAGATGTTGCTGTGGAAAGAGATCTGGGGGCCCAAATGGCCTTGAAAAGATGTAGGTTGTATAAGTTTTGGGCTATTAAAGGGAAGAGGGACCAAGTGATATTTCTACAGTTGCTCATGGATTACTGGGATCCATATAGTGAGAGCTTCATCCTTGATGGGAAACCATTAAGGATTAAAGTCGATGATATTTATTTCTTGGTGGGGTTGTCACGTCGGGGTGAAGTGGTCAACCTCAAATACCAGGGAGATGGGAGCGGTATGAAGATAGAAAAGTACATAGATGCTCATTTCTTTGTAGGGACTAAGAAGGTCTAGAGTCAACTCCCCATCTGAGCGATAAAAAATATAAGCCTCAAGATTGTTGTCCTCATTTTGACCGGATCATAGGATCGTCCTTCTTGCACTAGGCATTGAGGTCACTTATGTTCTACTCCGTAGAGTGCTTGAGACCCACGATGTACAATTGGTGCACCTCACTACTGGCTAACATAAAGATCCATTTGACAGAATGCAAACAGGTTGGTAAGAGGAACTTTGGGTTCGCTTCTATCTTGTGTAGCTTTTTCTTCGAGCGGGTTCCAGGTTTGGGACCTAGAGTTGAGATCCTTCCACGAGGACATCGTGATCCAACCATGGCATGGTGAAATGAGGTGATGAGACGACAAGGGGGAGGTAGGATGCCCACACCCTATAATGATGATTTATTTTACTGGTGGAGACGATAGGTCATTTATCTGGATGACCACCCCTACGCAGGGCTCAACTTCAGAGGGGACCCTGACATTCCATTACCACCAGGGACCACCTATGGGGACATAGGTATGTCAAAGTTTTTCAAATATATCATTTTTTTGTATTTTTGTATAGGAAAACAAAAATATTTTTGGATGATGTTTAAGTACTAATTAGACATGTATATGACATAGACGTAGGTCCACGAAGACCATATGGGATTCCATGACATTGTCGGAGGCACCAGGGAGATGAGGCGACAGGAGGAGAAGGAGAGAGAGTCCTTCAAAACGTGCAAGGAAACCTGTCTCGTTTGACACAAAGGATTCTGATGGTTCAGGTGGAGGATATTTCAGAGGCTATGCAACGATAGGTGGTAGGCATTCCCAGAGCTTGGGTGCGACTCTTTCGACATCTCACAAATGTCGTAGTTTAAGTACTAATTAGACATGTATGTGACGTAGATGTAGGTCCACAATGGCCGAACAGGCTTCCACGACATTGTTGGAGGCACTAGGGAGATTAGGCGGTGGGAGGAGAAGCAGAGAGAGTCCTTCAAAACATGCATGGAAACCTTTCTCGTTTGACACAAAGGATTCTGATGTTTCAGGTGGAGGATCTGTCGGAGGCTATGCAGTGACAGGTGGTAGGTGTGCCCAGATATTGGGTGTGAATCTTTCGGCGTCTCACAAATGCCGTAGTTTTCTATCATGAAACTCATATGGTGCCACAGGCGTAGATATAATGACTTTGTATTATCGGTTTTATATATGTATTGAGGGTGTTAGCCCCAATTTTGTACTATAAACATCATATTTTTTGAAATATATATAAAAACATAGTTCTTCAGCTTTACTTATGTTAAAATGTGTACATTGATGAGCGTGTTTTCTTTGATTTAGTTATGTGACAAATGCCAATCTAAAATGAAATTAGCATATGCATCATATACATAATTAGAACTCCTAGTTATGTGATGATAAGTAATAAAATCAAATCGTCGTTCTAAAAGGCGTACCCGTAGGAATCGTAGGAGTAACGTAGGGTCAGGCACATGGTAATTTTTGTTCAAATGACATACTACTAACTGGGAATCTAGGCGAACTTCTAAAGAATGAATACCATTTTAAATGGCATCGCGCAAAAGTTATATAACGACGCTATATTCGACCACATTATTTTTGGATGGACCTAGGCATACGCCACTCAAGACACCAGTAGACCCTTGGGTGAGTAAACAACCGAAGCGATGGAAACCAAGTTTCGTGTATGATGAATCACTCCATATTCAAATCCTAAGTAGACCGAAGACTCCGTTGACATCTGCCAACCAAGGGAAAACTCGATAAGCAAGTTGAAGACAAAAAATAAAGGGAAAATATATACACACTAAATTACATTAGTATACAAAGAGTTATGCACAAGATTGGGGCTCAAGCATAATATATTTTCAAGTAGAGCCCATTCCTGGGCTCATCCAACATGTTCCCTTCATAATATTCTAATTCACATGCTCCTTTTTCTTAGACACGTTGCATGATATAGGGATTGTGCCACATGGGTTTGAAATTTCCTACCCCCAGTGATTCTTTGGCTTGATCATATAAAAGGCAAAAGTCACCCTCAATGTACAATCGAGGATAAATAGACTTATCGTATTGGACCTTGACACGTCTTTTATTCACTTTGATAGTTGTATAGGCGTCTCGATGTTGCTCGTCAAGGCTCTCTAGGTGCATGAGGCGTCGTTCGAGATCGAAAGTGTTAGGTAGGAGTGCAATTGCCAATATAAGAGAAAGGATTTCAAATTCAATACGTAAGATTGAATCCACATTGTGTACTAACTGGAAAGGAGAAAAATCGATGGAAGTCTTGATCGAGGTTCGGTATGCCCAAAGTGAGGGATATAGCATGATATTCCAGTCAGTTTTTCTCTGGCTGACAGTTTTCTACAAAATGGTCTTGAGAGACTTGTTTACAGCCTCTACCTATCCATTTTCCTGGGGGTAGTAAGGGGAAGAACGACCATTCTTAAACCCTAGCTTGGATTTTATCTCTTCCATCATTTCATTCTGAAAGTGACTTCCATGATCAGTGAAAATCTCACTCGGGATTCCAAACCTGGCGATAATTTGATTGAATACAAAGAAGGAGGCAGTCTTCTGGTCATATTTAACTGTAGGCATGGCCTTAAACCACTTAGTAAAGTAGTATGTGGCCACAATAATGTGTTGATTCCCCCCAGCCGAAGTTGGGTTGCAATCCACAAAGTCCACCCCCCACTTGGTGAAGGGACGGACGGTAATGACTGAATGGACAGGGGATGGATGTGAGCGCATTTTATGAGTGAACACCTAGCAGGGGTAACACTTCTTAACTTCTTCAACGTAATCTTTAAATATAGATGACCAAAAATAACCGGCTCGCAAATTTGTTTGTGTTGTCGCAAGCTCAGATAGATGACCACCACAAGCCCCACTGTGAAAATCATTTAGAACTGACTCAACTTCTTCATGAGTTAAAAAATGACACAAGATATTGTCTATTCCTTGATGATACAGAGTGTCACCAACGATAAGGTAATTCTTAGCTTGGTATCGTATACGTCGTCAGTTATCTCGTGAGAGATGCTGAGGGAACTTAAAATTTTGAATATAGAGAACAATATCTCCATACCAGGGGTCAGACGATGAGACCAGGAAAATGTTTTCATCCACAAAAGAATCAACATGAATAACATCCTCTTCCAATTGTGGGAAGTCAGATATTAACTTTGCAAAGACTAGTGATTTCTTGGATTTCACAGAAGCAAAATCGAGATTGAATTCTTCTAAAATGACAATCCATTTATTGTATTTCCCCCTATGATATGCCTAGTAAGGACGTATTGAAATGGATTGAAATTGACAACCACAATAGTTTTGTAAAGCAATATATAATGGTGTAATCATTGGACTACGTGAAAGAAAACCAAAGATATCTTTTCAACGTGAGAATATTTTAGCTCAGGACCAAAAAGTTTCGACTAAGATAGTAAATGACGTGCTTGTGGAGCTCATCATCCTCCTGAACCAATACCATACCAATCATCTCTTCGTACACGACGACATTAAGCAAGTAATCTCTACTATAGTCAAGAGACTTCAATAGAGGCGTCGATACCAAGGCTTTCTTCAAAGCATCGAAAGATTCTTGGCTCTCTCATCCCAGATAAAAGGGGTGTCCTTCTTCAAAAGGCACATGAAACCCTTAATAATATTGGCACAGTTCACTATAAACCGACGTAAAAAGTTAGCTTTCCCTTGTAAACCTTGAAGTTGTCGAAAAGTGTGCAGGGGAGGAAATCGAAGTATTTCCTCAACCTTTAACGGATCTACCATGATCCTAGTCTCAGAGACCAAAAATCCTAGAAGACGTCTAGACTTAACGCAAAATATGGATTTATGAGGGCTCAACCAGATGCGATCATGATGACATCTTTAAAAAACTAGCCGAAGGTGCTTAGGGTGATCCACTCTCTTACGAGAGTGAACAAGGAAATCGTCAAGATAAGCTTCGACTATATGCTTAAGATCGTGGAATGCAAAGGTCATAACACATTGGAAGGTTGCTCCAATGATTTTAAGGCCGAAAGGCATCTTCCGGTATGCGAAAGTACCCTAAGGAAAAGTAAATGTCATCTTATGTTGATCCTCGAGTTTAATTTGAATTTGGTTATACCCTGAAAATCCGTCCATGAAATAAAAAACTTCACTTCCCGCACACTCGTCAAGGATATGATTGATTAATGGTGTCAAGAAGTTGTCCTTTGGACATGCTTTGTTCAGGTCACAAAAATACATGCATACACGGATGGTTCATTTCTTCTTATTCACAGGAACGCGATTGGATACCCATTCAGTCAAGGGAACCAGGTAGCTCGCACCAACATTAAGAAGTTTCTCTACCTCTGCCTTAATAGTAGGGGCCTTCCATGGATTGACAACTCTAAGACGTTGTCGAACATGCTTAGCATCCGGGTAAGTTTTAATCTCATGTTCGACAATTCGAGGGTTGATTCCTGACATCTCTTCATATGACCAAGAGAATACATCTTGAAATTCCTTGAAGAGTTCAGTGTAGATCAGGATTTCTTCTGGCGAACAATCTGCACCGATGTGTACATTTTCAATCTTGCCAAGGGTACGAGAGATATCGATCGTGACGGTAGGGGAGATACTCGCCATATTTCCCTCAACAAAAATTCCATGCATATCAAGCGAAACTATGGCGTGACTGATTATCTCACTCAGAGTAGATCTAAAGCTATCTTGTTCAATTCTAGCAAGCTCTGGGAGAAAATATGAGCGATGATGCATATCATCCCAAGTTTTGTCAGAACCATTCATGGCCTTGATGATAGCTTCATCCAAGGTAAAAGTCTCATCGAGGAATTCATGTGAACAAGACGATGAAGTGGCCCACACGGGCTCAAGAACATGATCCTCCTCGTTCATCTAGGAGGTAGTAGGATCGGGATTGATGGAAGAGTCAAGAAAAACTTGATATGCTATCTCTATTGCCGATAGTGGCATGGCCATTCTAGCATGCGACTGAACTTCACAAGATGCATTCAATAAAGGTAGGGTCCAAGGATCGTTAAAATAGGAAGTGAAGAAAGGAACATACCTCTTCAACTAACCGATCATCACAATCTTCCCATCGTGAGGAAAACAAAGAGTACATAATACAAAATATACAATGGGAGTCATAGTGTAAATCCAATTGTGTCCTAGTAAGAAGTTATAATCGAGAGGTGCATCAACCAACTCGACATCCACCTCAACTGTATTCCCACCTAACTGGACTGGAAAGGCAGGAAGAATACCGTGAGCACAGAAAGAACGACTGTAAAAAACAGTCAACATGGTTGGAGATTGAGAGAGAGTTGGAGAGTCGAGGGATTTCCAACAGACCAGGGACATCACACATGTTGCATCACCTTAATCAACAAGAGTACACTTGATGGTATACTTTGAGTAACCCACATGGATTTGGAATGCCACATGGTAAGGAAAGAGAGGCTTCACATATGTGACGTGAAACTTGATAACTTTCGAGCCACTGGGATCTAGATGTCCTAACACAGATAACAAGGCATTCCTCTATGAAGGACATGTCTGGAATACCTCCAAATATGACATCGCACAAGGGGTTTGACCCAGGTCCTCAACAATAGAGTAATTCTAGGCAGTTCTATCATTAGGATTGTGGGTAGAGTGCTTGATTACTCCTTTCGGAATATGAGGTGGTGGCTCTGGTTTTTCGATCTGTAAGGGCATCTCCGGAGGAGGAGGAGACTCTAGACCAGGTATAGTTTGTGGATAACTATAATCGTGAGATCAGGTGGCTACATTAACCTTATATTTGACCATATTGATGCATAAAAAGTCATCGTCTTGTGCCAGTGGGTTTTGACTCCCACTCGCCACATTTTTGGCATTTGAGGAGCTTAAGGCCATGTGTTGGTTATGTGTAAAAGTATTCTTCAGCACAGCGGGAAGTAGAGATAAAATCCTCACAACTTCCACAAGTTTGGGGCATAAATGAGTAAAGGTGATCGTCTGTACAAAGTTTATAGGGAAATTTCACCTTATGCCTTTCTTTCTTTCCCTCACCAACATTATTATTCATCTTCTCATTATTACCATTGTCCTTGGGTTTATTATTCTTCCCACCCTTACGATTATTATTACGTCCTTTGTTCTTATTCCTGCCTGGTTGTTGGTTACCATTTGGGTTGGTCGATGATTGCACGAAATGTACATTCATTGATTGAGTGGGATTGGAAGACACAGACAAAGTTGGCCCTCCTGCAGATTGTTTTATAGAGAACTCTTTCAAATGGTTTTTCACCAAGTCTGGAAATTTTACATTGGTGAAGCCTTGCCATCGGCATGAGGTCTGGGATTTTGTCAAGGGTCGTAGTTTGACCTCAGTGCATTGGGAAGAATATTGTATAACATCCCAGACTGAGCATATATAAGATCTAACTGCTGGGCTTTGAAAATCACTTCTTCCTTAGATGTAACCCCAGATGTAGCAACATCCTTTGAAATAGGAGGTTGTAGAGATTTAAGGAACCACTCTAGTAGTAATTCTGGGGGCATGTAGGTCTTGATCAACCTCTTGCGTCTATGCCACTCCTGAATGTGATCTGATATATGAGTGGATTTTTCCTGGCATAAGTTCGATAGAATTTCTAGGCCAACATCGTAACGAATTGGCAATTGGAAGTGGTTAAGGAAGACTAATACCATATGAATGAAGGTCTCGTATGCCCCCCTAGGTAGCTCGATATAGAATTTCGTGGAAACCCTCATGATTGTGCGTTTAAACAATCTGAACTGAATGGAATCATCGTTAAGGGAATTTGAAGAGGACCATAGGTGAAAGGTGGTAACGTGATCAACAAGATCCTCTCCATTCTTTCCTTCAAATTTTGGAATATCTGAAGGAAGCTTGGTGGGAATGGGGGGGCATGTAGGATCATGACACACAGGGTCATTCATCAACTTAGAAAAGTCTGGCAGATTGAGTGTCGCCAGAAAAGGGAGACGAGGTTGTAGCATCTGGCCTCAAGATCCCTGCAAAGATTGTGGTTGGGGAATTGCAGCCCATCCAAGGTTTTGGTAAACATCATGGCCCTGTCCATGATTGTAAGGCTGATTCATAAGGGGTTGGTTGGGCATTATTCCAGTAGGAATGTTCTGATGAGGGTTATAAAAACTACCCCCAGTCGGAGTGGACCCAGGTTGGGGGTTTCCCAAAGTGTGAAACTGACCTTCTCTGGGTGTGAATCAGGAGGATAAAGGTGGATTCGTCATGCCAAATATGTTGTTCAGAATCAAAACTGAGGAGGTGAGTGTAAAGGATGGAACTTGAGCAGAATGTTGTCCACCATGTTGGTTACTCCATCCAGAAGCAACAAAATTAGACCCGTTATTAAAGGGAGGAAATCCTCCCACGATAGGAGTCGTTTGAGGGACATGGGTGCCACCAAACAAGAATGGAG
The DNA here is from genome assembly GCA_009831015.1 of Picea engelmannii. NCBI lineage: Eukaryota > Viridiplantae > Streptophyta > Pinopsida > Pinales > Pinaceae > Picea > Picea engelmannii. The sequence goes on from ML780820.1 coordinate 142,601, forward strand.
TATAAGGAGGAGTTTTTCCCCCAAGTACAATGCTAGCATTAGGGCCAACGACTAGGATGGAGTTTGAAAACTGCGAAGTAAAATTCGGCATACCATAGGAAAATGGAATAGAGGCCATAGGGATGGACTGAACATTATATCCCAGTGAATGACCAAGCGACCCAAAAAGGTTCATGGGAATAGGTTAAGGATTCACTATAGGATGGGAAACGATGATGATAGGTGCCCCCAACACTACAATCATTGTGGGTGAAGGAGTCGAAGGGGTACCATTAACTATAGTAGGTGTGGGAGTCAAAGGGATCCCATTATCTTGATGACTCGGTTTAGTACTCATCCTTATAGAATCACAAGTCTGATAAGTGGAGGTGTGTTTACCGCGTTTAATAACTCTACACATTTTAGAAGGAAAAGAATCAAAATACGGTGGTAACTGTAACAAGCGGCGAGACATGCGGGGAAGCTGGTATGGCTCCACGATGACTTAAGATTGAATATATAAAAATAAAATACTAAGGAAAACTAGTAATCAAAGTAGGTATGCCTCTCCCAAGAGGGTCCTGAGACTCCACTGCTAAATATTGGAGGAAACATAATTAGTTATAAGGGCCCCCATGGGCTTAAAAACCAGTCGGTCAGATCCCCCCAGAGAGGTAATCCTCCATAAAGGTTGTGTGTTGTCCAACTCTTAGTTGACCCAAGGTACCTGTAGAATAACCCCTACAAGTAACCTATGTGGTACCTAAGTCAAACAACTAAGAAACCACATTATAATCGATGCACAAGCGAACAATCGTAAGTCAATTCTAGTGTATGGGAAGGGTAGAAAAGACCAAAAACTTGAAAGCACCGCCTCTCACGAAGGCAAGGGAACTAGAAATATCCCCATATATGAATAGATCCCCGAAAATACATCTGACGCTAAGAAGGTATTAGGGGGATATCCCTTCAACCGACCTCATGCGACCTCGTGCTTAACTCAGATGTAAGAGGAGCCTCCTAATATTACCGATTATACAATGGATTTATCCACTCCCTTAATCATAAACATATGTTGAGTTAATAGCCTTGGAGAAATTTACTCACAAAATCCTATTCCAAGGCTCTAAATCCTAAGCTAGTTTGTGCACCCTAGAAAGTAAAATTGTTACTAATCAATTTTAAATTATAGCGTTAATTTGAATGGCCTTTCTTACTCAAAAGGTGTGGTCATGAAATTAGTGATGTTATGACTCAACAAGTAAAATAAATGAATATGAATACAATGCAAATTCCTAACTTCAATTTCCAATAGATGATATGCTTATCAAAAATGCAATTTTCAATTCAATTATGAAATTCTAAATAAAATGCAATCTTTCTTTTTATGCACTAAGATAAATGAAAAAGACTTAAGAAATCAAAATGCCAATCAATGTAAAATGCCTAATATTTTTGTATTTTCAATACAAGAGAATGAAAATACAAGGAATGAACAACAACTTGATATAAAGACTCTACTGTGTATAGACAGAGACAACCCAAGTAGGATATCAAGGAGAAAAACACCCAACCCAAGGTACAAAGACAATCAAAATGAAAATATGATGAGAAAGGAACCGCCCAAAAATTCAACCAAAGACAAGTTTCATGTCATTCCATAGACACTTAACAGTCACCACAGAGACCTAAGAAGACTCAAAAATCATCAAAACCTACCCAACAACCACCAAACCCAGCAATCAAGCAACAAAGGTTGATGTATGCGACTGTTCAAGGGAAAAGCATGTATGTACACAACTTGCAGAAGTACAACATACGTATGTACGTGATTGTCAAGCAAAAACTGCGTATATGTGTTAAAACACAACTAGGATAAGGAGAAGGCTAAGAAATTCAGACTCAGAGTGAACAGAGGTTGTCAAGCAATCATATGACAAGAAAATCAATGTGAATGAGAGCAATCTAAGGAGGAAAAATACTCCAAACCCCCAAAAAGAAGATTATATCCCCAATATGGTCGCCAATTCTGTTACGAGGAAAATATCTCTATGGCTAGGGTTAAACCACAACAGAAGGAAATGACTGTAGAAATAAACTCTAATCTCAAGTATGCTCTATAAACAAATACACTAACAAGACAAGACAAGAGGCTTACCTCATCTAGACATTCGATGAAGTCCACCGTTGAGCAATTGACCCAAAGCAATATACCTGCAACTAGTCCTCAACAACCAAGCAATGTAAGCATATGGTGATAATATATAATGTTAGCACATTTTATATCATAATACATCAACATTCATAAAAAATACACCCATGGAATAATAATTCAAATATTTTTGAGATATTAATTGGACGAGAAAAGCATATTTCTATTAAGATATAATCAGAAGAAGTGAATGAGTTACAAACTTACGTGTTGGCACGATTTGGAACCGAGAAACTAAGTTCCTTCCAGCTGGGCCTCCACCACTTCAATCCTCCACCAAAGGAAAGCTCATATAAGAGAGACAATGAAGTTCTTAATCAATAATGGAATAGCTTGGGGGTTGAAAAATGTGTTTAGACTCAAAGGACAAAGGCATGCAGACTCAATGTGAAGTGAATAATTTCTCCAGAGTAACTTTTCTCAAAGTTGAATTCTTTCTCCTCTTTTCCATAGCTCGGATTTGGCCCATTTATAGCCTTCAAGTGGAACTGAAGGGTCGAGTCAGAACATTTCCAATATATGTAAGTCCAAGGATCATTGATCTTGTGACATCACATGGAAACCCAACACTATTTTTCATTTTTGGGCACATTTCCTGATGTATGTGGGATGTAGTGGTGCAACCTACGTATACACATGCTGTAATATAGGAAGGGTGCGTATATGTGTAAAAATCATATTTTTAGCTCTAGGATTTTCAAAAAGGGACTTCAAGTCTGCATAGGGAAATGGAAAAATACCCTATGTGCAAGATTGCATGGGGTGAGTTAAATATTTCTATAACACCCGCATAATATTTGAGGTCATCCATGTTTGCATCAATGTTCAATATAATGGATGTCTCCTTGGAATCATTCATCATTTCCATCTATAGAATCTTTTTCGGAACTCTCTTGAAATTTCATGGCACTTCCAATACACCCATCACAAATGTCATCTTGCATCGACCCCGCACAGTGAGCAGTGAATGGGGCCAACGTTGCAATTTCTTCAAATTGTGCATGTATGCATCGAAATTCGACATGGTTAGACTAGACATATCCCTTGACGGTATGGGAGGGTTTCAAGACTCAAGGATGTCTAATGTCCCTGCATAATATTTGATATCATCCATGTTTGCAACATCATTCATAATGGGCATCTCATTTTCATCATTCGTTGTTTCCATCTGTAGAATATTTGTTGGAACTCTCTTGAAATGTCATGGAACTTCCAATTCACCCACCACAAATGTCATGCATCGACCCTTCATAGTGAGAAATCAATGGGGACAACGTTGAAATTTCTTCAATACGTGTATGTATGCATCAAAATTTGACATGGTTAGACTAGACACATGCCTTGAAAGTATGGGAGGGTTTCAAGACTCAAGGATGTATGATGCCCCCACATAATATTTGAGATCGCCCATATTTGCATCAACGTTCATCATGTTGCACCTCTCATTGTCATCATTCATCATTCCCTTCTATAGAATCGTTGTCAGAACTATCTTGAAATTTGACATGGAACTTCCAATACACCCATCACAAATTTCTTCCACCGAACCCACACAATGAGCAGTGAATGGGGCCAACATTGAAAGTTTTTCAATCTGTTCTTGTATGCGTTGAAATTTGACATGGTTAGACTAGATAGTTTCCTTGATGGTATGGGAGGGTTTCAAGACTTAATGATGTTTGATGTCCCCACATAATATTTGAGATCATCCATTTTTGCATCAACGTTCAATATAATGGATGTCTCATTGTCATCATTCGCTATTTCCATCTATATAATATTTGTCGGAACTCTCTTGAAATGTCATGGCACTTCAAATACACCCATCACCAATGTCATCTTGCATCGACCTCGCACAATGAGCAGTGAATGGGGCCAACGTTGAAATTTCTTCAAACTGTACATATATGCATTGAAATTTGACATGGTTAGACTAGAAACATGCCTTGACGGTATGGGAGGGTTTCAAGACTCAAGGATGTTTGATGTCTCCACATAATCTTTGAGATCATCCATGTTTGCATCACCGTTCATAATGGATGTATCATTATCATCATTCGTCATTTTCATATGTATAATATTTTTTGGAACTCTCTTGAAATTCCATGAAATTTCCAATTCACCCACCACAAATGTAATGCACCAACCCCACATAGTGAGCAGTGAATGGGACCAACATTGAAATTTCTTCAATATGTTCCTATATGCGTCAAAATTTGACATGGTTAGACTAGACACATGCATTGACAATATGGGAGGGTTTCAAGACTCAAGGATGTATGATGTCCCCACATAATATTTGAGATCATCCACATTTGTATCAACGTTCATCATGCACGTCTCATTGTCAATGTTTGTCATTCCCTTCTATAGAATTGTTGTCGAAACTATCTTGAAATTTGACATGGAACTTCAAATACACCCATCACAAATTTCTTCCACCGACCCCATACAATGAGAAGTGAATGGGGCCAATGTTGAAATGTTTTCAATCTTTGCCCGTATGCATCGAAATTTGACATGGTTAGACTAGATAGTTTCCTTGAAGGTATGGGAGGGTTTCGATACTCAAGGATGTTTGATGTCCCTGCATAATATTTGATATCATCCATGTTTGCATCAATGTTCAATATAATGGATGTCTCATTGTCATCATTCATCATTTCCATCTATAGAATCTTTTTCGGAACTCTCTTGAAATGTCATGGCACTTCCAATACACCCATCATAAATGTCATCTAGCATCGACCTCGCACAGTGAGCAGTGAATGGGGCCAACTTTTAAATTTCTTCAAACTGTGCATGTATGTGTCGAAATTCGACATGGTTAGACTAGACACATGCCTTGATGGTATGGGAGGGTTTCAAGACTCAAGTATGTCTAATTTCCCCACATAATCTTTGAGATCATCCATGTTTGCAACAACGTTCATAATGGGTGTCTCATTGTCATCATTTGTTGTTTCCATCTATAGAATATTTTTTATAACTCTCTTGAAATGTCATGGAACTTCCAATTCACCCACCAAAAATGTCATGCACTGACCCCGCATAGTGAGTAGTGAATGGGGACAACGTTTAATTTTCTTCAATATGTGCCTGTATGCATCGAAATTTGACATGGTTAGACTAGACACATGCCTTAACAATATGGGAGGGTTTCAAGACTCAAGGATGTATGTTGTCCCCACATAATCTTTGAGATCTTCCACATTTTCATCAACGTTCATCATGATGCACCACTCGTTGTCATCATTTGTCATTCCCTTCTATAGAATCGTTGTCGGAACTATCTTGAAATTTGACATGGAACTTCCAATACACCCATCACAAATTTCTTCCACCGAACCCACAAAGTGAGCAGTGAATGGGTCCAATGTTGAAATTTTTTCAATCTGTTCCCGTATGTGTTGAAATTTGACATGGTTAGACTAGATAGTTTCCTTGATGGTATGGGAGGGTTTCAATACTTAAGGATGTTTGATGTCCCCACATAATATTTGAGATCGTCCATGTTTGCATCAACGTTCAATATAATGGATGTCTCATTTTCATCATT
>ML780820.1:150510-190573 GCA_009831015.1 Picea engelmannii
TGCCAATCATGTGTTTTTACCCCACCAAATTCACCTTTCTTCGTTAAGATATTCTTTATGTTTGGAAAAAAACCTGTGGGAAATTCAATTTTTTGAATGACCTCTTTTACACCATTGCTTTGTTAATAACCATGGAAGGTTATTTTGGTCTCCATCATTATTTGATCGGATCACACTTTTCATTGCATGATTGGCTTCCTGAATGTCATTACAAATTTTGACAATTTTTTCTTTATCCCTCTTATCATCTATGATTCACCATAATGTTTTTGTCACATTCTTCCCGATATGCATTGTATAAATAATGAACTATTTTTTAGGTCCTCATAGTAAGGAAACCTCACGAATTGAGTGGGATAACATTTCATTCCTTGTGGAAGCCCATTATTACTACCTTTGCGACGACGACATTGATGAAACATAAAAAAATCAGAACACTATTTATCAAATGCAGTAAAATAAAATGAATAATTAAAATAAAATTTCAAAACATGATTACATTTATGATACATAAACAAAATGCGTACCTCGAGGATTAATTATGTCATATTACAACTTCCATAGGCGAGGTGTCATTCTTTGTGGTTTTAGTCCAGTCTTGTTTTTCCCATTGAAAATATCTTTTTTAGTAGTACGATACTTATGGTTCTTAGAGAGGAAGTGTCTATACTCATCAAACACCTCCTTTCCTGAAATTTTTGATCGACAAGATTTCATCTTAGGACAACAAACTAGACATGCAAATTTACCCTTTGTTTGAAGACCTGCAACAGATGGATTAATGTGAATTATTAATATATGAAATGATTATTTAAACAACATGCATGATATATTCAATTAATTATATACTATTCAAGCATGCAATATGGAACGTTACATACCAAAAAAATGTGTTAGTCCTGGGGCATCATGAATTCTCCATAAAAGTATTCCACGACATTGAAATCTCTCCTACCCAATTAGTTTATAGATGTCATACATAGTGATGCCCTCCCATAACTTTAGTAGCTCGTCGATAAGAGGCTCGATATACACATTCATATATTCAACTTGGTACTTACCTAATTGTTTGAAATTACATGAAATTACTACCATGGTATGTATATATACGTAAATAAATAAATAAAAGATGTTATGCAAAAAAAAGGAGAAAAATGAGATAGTTTGTTCCATGTCAAATTTCAAGATAGTTCTGACAAAAAATCTATAGAATGGAATAACAAAAAATGAGCCCCGGATGGGGTGACACGCGACACTCCTGTGACACTGGGCTTAGCACTAAGCCATGGCATAAATGTCGATGGCTTCCACCCACAATTTTTCATTTACGATGGTGGACGGCCATAGCTGCAGCTATATGACGGAGGGACTCCTCCCTCGCGTGACCATTCACGCTCACAACGCACTCAGCATGACAGGGTTTAAGGGGGGTCAGGTGACTTCGGCCTCTGGTAATTTTCTTTCTTTTGTGCCCGGATAGAGCGGGACTGCTCCTGCTTCGGCTCTTCTCTTCACATGGACGCTCTGGTGCAGTCCTGTACCCCTCTCGTCCTGGCTCACTCCCATCTCATTGCATTTTGGTGAGGATTTTCCTGGCATTTTGCTTTTTTATGTGCCTGGACAGAGCCGGTCTGCTCTTGCTCTAGCTCTCCTCTTCTTCTGGGAGCTCTGGTGCAACCCGACATCCTTCTCGTCTTGGCTTATTAAATTCTCGCTGCAACCGCTCTGTACATTCATCCATTCCCCAACAACTATGGCCAGAAAGCGGGGTAGGCCTCGCCGTGGCTCGGCCTGGTACGCCCACAAGGCGCAACGGCAACGGAAAGAAAAATTGGAACGTGCTCTGGAAATGGCGACCTCCATTCTCCGGAAGAAGGCTCGGGCTGAGAAATTGGCGCTGCTCGCCACCATTGCGGAGACGGGAACCGGCTGCAGTAGCGAAGCCACGACAATTAAGCCGGGAGACAGGCAGGAGGCTGGGGATGAGGACGCATTTCCCACCTGTTATGTGGAAGAAGATCCATTTATGGAGGACTTGTCGACTTCCCAGGAGCCTCGCGCCATAGAGGCGACTCACCGGGATGAAAGCAGACCAAATTTCGCTCAGGAAGATGATATCCCCGGCTGCATTGTTGAGGAAATTCCCTGGATGGGTGACTACAGCCCTACCAGCCATGATATGCAGGCAACCAGAGTAGATGTGAATGTGGACAACAATCGCTCGATGAGGAAGGATGAAGGGGATGATGCAGAGAAGATGGAGTTTGACGCTGGAATTGGAGCGACCGTGGAATTGAGGGATGTTCCCCTCAGCGACGTGGGTGATGGTTTGCATGGCTCTCTCCTCCGTGCAGAGCATTTGGCTCTGGTGTTCGAACTCCGAGGCCACATGGAAGACCTGGAGCATAGAGCCCTTCTCATGGGCCAGCGTCTGGACTTGCTCCTTGACGCGTACTCCAATGTTCCTGCTAAGCGAAAGTGCCCTCTCTGCGCGCAGGCATTTTCCATCCCGGCTGGGTCTACATGGCAGACTGGCAAGGGCGACAGGTCACCGGGTACCTAGGTCTTTATGATTTCTTGGTTCTTAGTTTTATCATGTTTCTGTTTTATGCTCATTTGGACTATAGACATCTGTCCTGGTTTCCTCCGGGCAGGACAGATGCTACTTTCTTTCCTGTTTTATCATGCCACTGTTATATGCTCTCCACTTATGCTGGTTTCCGGTAATCGGCAACATTTTTGGTGACTTAGACCTGTATCACTGTATATTTTGTCAAAGTTTTTTTCGCTAATCTAATATAGCAGGTTCCACTTTTTTACTTAAAAAAAAAGAAGAAGAGAAAAATGAAAAATTTACATTCGAAAAATTAATATAAACAAATACCTGGAATAATCATTGTCAACATTATGTTCTCCCTCTTTATTGACATCCAAGGAGGAATGTTATTTTTTATAACAAAAATAGGCCACACGGAGTAAACAGACCGAAGCTCTCCAAATGGATTAACACTGTTAATTGCCAATGAAAGCCTAACATTACAAGGTTCATTTGTAAATTCTGGTCATTTTGCAACAATTTCCTTAAATGCATAACCATCTGCAGGCATTCAAAGAATGCCATCTTCAATTCTCTTTCGTGCATGGTAATCCATTTGTGTTATATGGTTTGGCACCTGAACAGTCACTGCAAACGTGGAAACATGGGAATATGTCGGAGAACCTTTCGAGGGACCATTTTTGTTACTTGATCAGTTTGATATCTACTGATACCACATATCGGGCATTTTGTTTTCGATGCATGTTGTCCATAATATATAATATGATCATCAGGACATGCATCTATACTTTGATACTCAATTCCAATGTCTTTCATAATGGCATGTAAATCTCAATATGTGCAAGGTAAAATATTTGACGATGGTAATATAAATTCACCTAACAATATAAAACATAAAAAATAAATAGTTAATGTAAAGAATAGTAATTGTAAATACTGCATTTTTATTTTACACATTAATTAACACTAAAAAATATGGGGAAAAGTCAACCTTTATGTAGATGTGATGAAACATATTACATACCTTAGGATCTATGTCATACAAGTGTTCGACAAATGATTTGTAACCTTTAAGTTCACCAACAACAATGTAGTGGAGAGGAGATTTTCTCTTGACCCTTTATAAAGTCGTTTATTTGCCTTTTCAATTAGAGGTTCATCATAAATACCATCACTATTGTCCCCATGATCCTCATCTGGATGACCGAATAAGTCTTGGATCATTTTATTTGTCCCATCATCTTGAACTATGTCATTATTGTCATCTACTTCCATGGGATCATTAACTTGATCTTCATTATCTGCTTCAAGTTCTTCATCTTGTACAACATCATTTCTTCTACTACTTGGTGCTTTGTGAATAAAGTTAGGGGGCAAATCTAACTTTATAATTACAAACAATCATGAAAAATTAGTGCATGTATAAAAAAATATAAAAGTTTGAGAATACAATAAATATTAAAATAGATAACGAATATATATATAGCTAATTACCATGGGACGATATTCATTTGATCCCCCATCCATGTGCCCATATTTTCTACAATGATTTTTATCTATTGCTATTAAAACTCTTTCGGGATGTCTAGTACAACAATTGTTTCAAGGGAAATAGCATTTACCGTCACCCTTTTCACCCTGTTAAATTTTTTTCCCACCTCTAATGTTTTCTGACATTCTTCCCCACAGACATATACTGAAAAAAAATACATGTTTTTTGTTCACCAAGAAGACCGGATTATACCCTTTTTGAACTATCGTTATTATAGCAAACTTGTCGCAACATCCATAAAATGAAACATATTTATCGATTTTATAACATCGCAATTCCGACAATAGTTTACCAAGTCAAAGTTGACTTGGTCAAATACTAGGTGACCATTGGGGTGGGGAAAACCTAGTGTCCACAATGTCGCAAGTGCAACGAATATTTCACCAACGTCGAAAGAGAGACGAAAATTTTTGCGTCGTTGCAAGAGAGAAAATTTTAGTAGTACATCGCAAGAGCGACGTTATCGAGAAATATGGAGAAAAGAATTTAAAATTTCCTCTATATTTTCAACAGTATGGCCAATTTTTCCCATAACGTCACAATTTTTCCAATATGTACTAGTGGCTATATGATGATTTCAGTATGGATGTTATGTATATGTATTATTGACATTGATGTTGTCAGTGGATGCAGGCTTGATGACACTTGCTAATATAACTCACATATGGAGTAAAGGGGCCATACACAGAAACCAGACAGATGAGGGAGAGGTGTGGTAGTGTCTCTATCACAACCTACGAGCACTCCCGCTGTGACATGAACACATGGTTAACAATTACCTCATTCTGAGAGGTCCACAATGTCGTGAGGAAGACTGAGACAATCGCTCACAAAGAATTCTAAGGGGCATGCAATAAGGTGAGATCCTTATTCCTTAGACATCCTTTAGTCTCTCACAAGGTCGACCAAGTGGAGTGTTGACTCCAAGTGTCGGACAAATTCCAAACTAGTCAATGGTGAGTGACACCCTTGGAGCACAAAAGTGCGTCTTGAAGGGCACGTCGTGTAATCAAATATTGAGTCAACAAAAATCTAGAAGGCCTAGAAAGTAAAATAAAATACTTAGACATTTTTAGAAAGAACATGCAATTAATTTTTGAACATGAACTAGAAAAAAAACTAACAAAGAGTCTAAGTATAAATAAGTGACTAATTAAATATTAAATAAGTTAAGGGAATTGAGATATAATAAACTCTAGAAAAAGGGGGAATAAGAATTAAAGGTTGGGTATATGCACATGTGTGCATGAAAATAATAAAAGAGATTTTTAAATAAAAATAAATTAAAACATGAGAGAATATGTGGTTCACATAGAGTAACATCTGGAGTCAATCTACCTCTACTCCTATCTAAAAGAAGACTCTTAATCCAACTCAAACTGAAATTTAGTTACAGGACACAAAATAAATGAGGGATTGGGGAACTAAGAGACAACTAAGAGGAAAAATAGGAACAAATTTGGGAGTGTGAGGTAAAATGTGTTTTTAAATAAATAAACAAAAAGGAGAATTTACTTGTGCAACTTTGGGAGAGTGTGAAAAGTGGTGTGGGTGAATAATCATTAATTAAATTATTAAAAATTGTTTATTGTCCATGAGAGGACATGTGTCATTGAGAATTTTCCTATAAAATAAATGGAGAGGAAGGGAGAAGGAACTCATTTTTTGGAAGTACTATTATGCTGCCAAATTTTTTCTTGACTAAGTTTACTTGTGGAGAGTTGGGATTGCAAACTTGTGAAGAAAGTGGAAGCCTCTCCTTGAGAGGGAAAGTTTTTTCTATTGTGTTCTTAGTTATCCATGTGTGGCTCAAGGGGCTAATTAAAGAATGATAACATGATGACAGATTTAATAAAAATGTTCCTTGGCATTTTCTTCCCATAACTTAGAATGATAAATGTGAATAGGTTCTACAGAACTTGGAGTCCACTGCCAACCCATTACTGGAAAAGATGTATGAAAACAAATTTCATCCATTATATACACTGACATATAAAATGGAGGGGATTCTCCTGTTGATTTTAACCTATGAAAAATCTCAATATGTCTATAGAGGTTATCAAACATAATAGTGTCCCAATTGAAATTGAAACCACTAATTACTATGCGAATAATTGTAACCCAATCTAATTTGAAATGGTTAGGATTATTTATGTTGTATATTCGACACATTAGGGTAGCAATATATAACTTCCCAAGATTACAAGAATAAGTAGCATATCTACCTTAACTTTCTGTTTTAAACTTATTTTCATCACCCCACCATTCTTTAATTAATTGTTGCAATTGTAAACCATATTACACACATTCCTCTTGATTAAAATTTTCTAGGAAATCACTGTTGTAACTAAGTTCATGCTTGATAATTTTATACATTACTTGGATATATATAGGCCTGAAAGATATGATGACAACCAAATTATTGTTGAAAATAGTCCACATCGGGAGGTCTACATGTTCCAGAGCTCAACAAATCATGTATGTGTATGCCACTAGTTTGGGTCTTGGTGCAAATTTGTGAAGCCCAGATTTTGAAATATCTTGAAAAGTTCTTTCTAGAGCATAAGTGTCATCATCACTCTCACTTCATGTTACTGCAAACTTTTCTTCTTCAAAAATCTTGAAAATTTTGTACCATGTCTTGCTGCTAGACTCTAATTTGAAAGTAGTATCTGAGAAGACATCAGAGTTGGGATTTTTTGAATCCAGATCTTTAGTCTATTGAACTGGATTCTGCTTCTTTCCTTTCTTGGGCACCATAGAAGCTATTCTCAAATATTCTCCATGAACAGGGTCTGCAAAAGAGAACTGAAATGAATAGAATAAATGAAAATATGCAGATCATTTAAAATATATTCTACGAAATTTGAAATATACTTGTTTCCATCCTATTTCTATTAGCTAATGTTTAAATGAAATTAATTGTGAAGCACTTGGTGACAGGTGTTATTAACATTGAAAGGATGACGAATTTACCGATGATGACATTATAGTATTATATTAATGAACCCAGATTATCCCTTTAAACATTGATTAATATCGTAATTATCGGGTATTGGGATTTCGGGGCATCAGAAAATTATGATCGATGAGGTTTGTATTAAATTTTTTGTGTTTGATATGACATGGAAACACAATAATTAATATTTCATCGTAATGATCATTTTAAACTTAATTACCATGCTAATATTTGATTATTCCTTTAATCACCAGACGTCAGACATCGGGGTATCAAAGGTGTCAATGGTTGATGCTTAAATTTAAGTCACATAACCGATATCAAATGTGATGTGGCAAGGATGACGTCAGATCAACTGACGTAGAGATTCTAGGCAAGTGCCACGTGTTCCACGGAAATGGTGATATAACCTATGTGAAAGAGCTAAAAATTGTTGACACGTGTCATATGATGGAATGTGATCGTCACGTGTCAAAAAGTTTTTTCATCTCATTCTCAAATGGAGGAAATAGATTGGTTACCATATAAACATTAATGAAATGGTTATCGGATGTCCGATACCAGGCTCGCGGGCAGTTTATGAGTTGTTATATGTTTGAAATCATTCGGTGGTCGATGTCCCATAGACATGAAATTGTTATTATTTGACCATTTATAAATCCATTTGTAAAGGAAGTATAATTTGGACATATCGCTTGATGATATTGGGATCATTTTATATATATTTGTATACAATTATATAAAAAGAAAATCAAACCATAATATATTTACAAACAAAACAATGACAATAAATCTAGAATAAAAAAAGGGACCCTAATTTTTTTGAAATTCAAAAATTTAAATAGGGGGGTTGTTGAGGCTCAACACGTTCATAAGCTCACATTTGAAACCATTGAAAACTAATAAAATATCTAATTTTAGTGTTTGTATTGTGGGTTCATAATACACCCTAATAAAATCAATATTATTTTTCATCCATTTAGCTTATTATATAAGGATTCCTTGGTAGATATGAAGATCTTATCATATTTGTAACCTTGGATATTAAGTTAAAGTCATTTCCCATTTCTAGTAGTTGGAAGGTCAGATTGGTCAAAATTTCCTTGGGACTTAGGAAAACTAAGGTTCCAATGGCTCAATAGTGTTCACATTTTACAAAATTCAGCAAATAGAGTCTTGTTGATTCAAATGCTTTGAATATGCATTTCTACAAAGTGCTTCTAATACATATTAAAAATAAATAGTTGAGACTTATCTATTTCATTTCTCTTTCACACACACACGTATGAAATTTATTGTAAACTCTCCACTATTCAAATATTATAGTCCTCTATAATTCAAAAATGTGTAGCTATAATAGGTTCATTTTTGTGAGGTAGGGTTTCAACTATCCAAAATTTCAAGGTGACTCGTTGTACTACGCAGACAAGGTATTGATGTACCACCTATATTTTTTGGAAAATAATAGAACAACCTAATGAAAAACAAGAGGATGTACGACGCGATTAATCTTAGCGGTTTTTAGAGCTAGGAAACCCTAGGGCTCTGCAATGCCTTAGGCACGCTCGCTGCATGCACTGACACAACTGCTCCAAGCCTACAGACTAAGTTGCTTGGGTGAAGGCACCTCGATACGATTGAGCAGACAGGATGAGTCCGGAAGAGGGGGGGGGACCCCCCTCGTACAGTGATGTTATGGCCAATTACAGGAAGGGAACCCGTGCCAAAAGACCCACATTCGAGCCGCCGCCACATCTCCGAGATCATCTTTTCACCAAGGAACAGGGGCTCAGGAAAGAGATGGATGTAGAACCTAGTACGTCTCATCCAAAAGATTCTCGAGGATGGGAACCAGGCAAGTGTATTCTGCAAATGGAAAACCCCCCTCATTATCATATCGGATCAACACGAGTAGGTGAACATACTCAGTTTATGATGGAGCATTCCCTAATCGACAAATTCTTAGGCCTATGGCCAACTGAACGTGACCTAACACGTTGGATCAAGGACTGGTGGAACCCCAAAGGAGACTACGAAGTTCAGCTTAGCTCCAAGGGCTTCTTCACAATAATCTTGTACAACCTTGAAGACAAGGCTAGAATCTTCGATAATGTACCGCACTTCTACAACTCAACAGGATTATTTATGTGCTTTGGGATAGACAGATTCAGCCCAGAGAAGGAGGACTTTACAATGGCACCAGTATGGATACGTCTGTACTCACTGCCCCAGGAGTTCTGGCTGGAAGAAATACTCATGGGTATCGGGAACACAGTGGGGTGCTATGTAAAATCATCGGAAGCTACAAAGATGAGAAAGTAAACCTCATATGCCTGCATCTGTGTCTATATGGACATCTCAAAGGCCCTGCCAAGATCAATCACTCTAGAGTATCAGGATGAAGAATAGAATCAAACAATCGGTTATGAACACATACCCTTTCGCTGCAGGAAGTTCCATAAGCACGACCACCTCTTCAGAGATTGCCCCCTGAACACTCCAAGCACCAAGGCTGGTGATAGTAAGAAAAAAGATGGCTTCACCAACGTCACAGGTCGGAAAAAAAATCCACCCAGAAAACAAAACCAGAGCACGGCCTCAAAATTCCCAACCAAAAATTCCTATGACATTCTAACTCAGCTACCAGAAGAGGAGGAAATACAAAACCCTCATAAAGAAAAAACCCAGGCAAAGGGGAAAAGTCTAGAGGAACCCAATACAACTCAAACCAAAGGAACAACCCAAGCCACTCAAATGGGAACAAACAGAGACACCACGATGCAGTTGGATGAAACAGATCAGGAGGATATAGACCTGGAAAAGTTGGAGGAAGCTCTCAACCAAAAAGACCTGCAACACATTTCTGTGGACCAACTCCATAAAGTCCATAAAGTTTTCACAAACTCCACAGCAGGATCTACGACAAGACTGGTCATAATCGCAGACCCAAGCACAGAACCTAAGCGAGCAACTAAGGAAAACAAAAGGAGGGGACGCAAAACAGCCCACCAACTCATCAAAGAAACAGGAAATCTAATGATTAACGCAGGACATATCCACAGGCTATCGGAGGGATACCTCCACCCCCCAGCCCCCCCCCCCTCCTTCCTCATGATGAAAATAATCACTTGGAACATCACAGGGCTCAATGGTATATCCTTGGATCCTCCGAGACTGCATCAAAGTTGAAAACCTGGATGTTCTACTCTTACAAGAAACAAAATGTGCAGGACCAGAAGCTGAAAACATCTTCCGAAGAAGCTGGAGGGGTTGCGACTTATTCCATAAAGACTCCATGGTAGCTTCTAGAGGGTTGGCTATTCTTTGGAACCCTCATATTGTCACACTGCAACAACCCTTCTCCATGAAAGGCACTCTCACGGCTTATTTCACAGTAACAGGATCCACCAAGGAAGGAGCCATCACAAACGTCTATGGACCACAGAGCGCACAAGAAAAGGAAAGATTCATACAAAAACTACAACATGTCAAAACTCTGTTGAATACGCCCAACTAGGTCATGGGCGACGACTTCAACATGATCCTGACACTGGAGGAGAAAACTAGAGGAACCAAAAGGCTGGAGCAAGATAATGGTAAGTTCAAAACCCTCATAGATCAGTTAAACATGGTGGATATTGAAACCCAAAATGGAATTTTCACTTGGTCCAATCGGTGCTCTGGCCACCATCACATGGCTTGCCATTTAGACCGCTTCCTAGTTGCTGAAACCCTTCTTGAGGAAGACTTGGCAATGGAAGCCAACATAATGCCAAAATCAGGATCAAATCATTGGCCTATCGTCTTTTATCTAGATCCTGGCAACATCCCCAGACCTAAACCCTTCCGCTTTGAAAAGTTATGGCTCTTTCACCCGAACTTCCATCAGCTGGCACAAACCTGGTGGATCTAGGATGAAGTGGATCATGGAACTCACATGTACAAATTCCAACAACGCCTCAAAAACTTCAAGCAACAACTGAATATCTGGAACAAATCCACCTTTGAAAATATTTTCCAACGACAGCAGGAAATTGAACACAGGCTCGAAGACCTGCAAAGAATCTTCATCTCAGGAAGCATAACCCCAGATCCAATGAAAGAAGAAGAGAAACTCCAAGCAGAAATGGAGGAACAGAGAAAGCAAGAAGAAATTCTATGGCGTCAAAAGTCCAGAGTTCAATGGCTCAGAGAGGGCGAGCGAAACACGAAATTCTTCCACAGAGAAATGGTGCACCACAGATACATCAATCGCATTACTCAACTGGAGGATGCTCAAGGCATTCCTATAAGGGAACATGACCAAATTTCCAAGGAACTCAACACATACTACAAAGACCTTCTCACGGAAACCATTGAGAACAGGGAGGAAGCAATCCAGAAAATAACGAATCACATACCCTCGCTGGTCACCCCTGAGCAGAATGAAGCGCTTCTATGCCCCATCACTCAAGATAAAGTGGACCTAGCTATTAAGTAAATTCCCCCAGGAAAAGCACCTGGCCTGGATGGCTTTACCACAGACTTCTTCCATCACTGCTGGGATCTAATTAAGGAAGAGGTATGGCTGGTTGTCGAAGAATCTAGAATGTCTGGCCAGGTATTCTCTACACTCAATGAAACTTTTCTCAGTCTCATCCCTAAGGAGGAGCGAGTCACCCATCCCAGGCAGTTCAGACCAATATCCCTTTGCAATGTCATTTACAAAATCATCACAAAAGTCATCGCCACTCGCCTCAAGCCAATCCTACCTTTTATCATCTCCAAAGAGCAAGCCGGCTATGTGGAAGGGAGACAAATCATGGACAACATTATTCTGGCTAATGAGGTGATACACTCTTTGAAAATGACCAAGATACCAGGTATGCTTATTAAACTCAATATCTCAAAAGCATTTGATAGAGCAAGCTGGCAATACTTACGCTCCATGTTGGAGTCCTTTGGTTTTGATAAACTTTGGGTCAACTGGGTTCTCAAGCTTACTTCCTCAGCCTTTTTCTCCATCTTGGCTAATGGGATACCCTCCCAACCCTTCTCATCTACCAGAGGAATTAGACAGGGTGACCCTCTTTCTCCCTTCCTCTTTGTGCTCATGGCCGAAGGTCTAGCGCGCTACATCAAGGCGACAATTCTAGAAGGCTCCCTCAAAGGAATACCCCTTCATAACATCCATCCAACACCTTTGCATAGTCAGTTTTTCGACAACACATTACTTATGAATACCCCCACAGCCCATGAAGCCACCAATCTAAACTCCATACTCTCTGACTTTACAGAAGCCTCAGGCATGCTCTTAAATCTGGAAAAAACTAAAATCTACTTTTTCAATACGCCAATTGCAGTACATAACCATATTTCCAGACCTTTAGGAATACCTAAGAGCTCCCTTCCTTCCATTTATCTTGGCATACCCCTCACAGGGGAGCCGACGCGTTCCATCTCTTGGGACAGATTGCTCCTTTCCATCTCCCACAGGTTAAGCAACTGGACCTTCAGACCTCTTAATATTACTGTCATACTAGTGCTCCTCAAGTCAGTCCTACAGGAACTGCCCACCTACCTCTTCACTGCTCTGGAAGTGCCTATCTTGGTAATTCGAGCAATCAGGGGCCTTCAAAGAAATTTATTGTGGCACGGCCACCAAGCCAATAAAAAATGGGCACTGGTTAGCTGGGATAAGCTATGCAAGACCAAAAAGTTCAGAGGGCTAGAACTACGTGATTTGGGAAAGCTCAATCAAGTCATGGGAGCCAAAATGTGGTGGAGATGGTTACAACATCCGACGGAACTCTGGGCGCAAATATGGAAACAAAAGTATGCCCCAAATATACATGTCGACCAGTTAATTAGGTTCAATGACCATATTCAAGGATCCAACATTTGGAACACGACCTAGAAAAATCGCCCTCTCATTCAAAGGCACACCTTCTGGGAATTAAGGAATGGAGCAAGCGCACTATTTTGGCAGGACTCGTGGAAACAACTACCCCCTCTGTGTGACTTGGAAGATCTCAATCCTCTCAGACAGAAACTCCATCCGAATATTTTTCAGAGAGTCAGAGACCTTTGGAATCCGATTCACAGGAACCAGCCCTGGAAACAATGGAAAATAGAGAGATCGGAATTACAACTCACAAAAGACACGGATCTCCAAGCCTGGCAAGCATGCACTGCCCACAGGAAAATACCAATCAAAGAGGGACCGTACATCCTACAATGGGGACACTCCACCACAGGTCTTTTTTCAGTTAATGAAGCCTATTACCTGTAGGGGAACTACCAAAATCAAGGCCCAAAGTTTCAATTTTCCTACGGCTCACAGCTCAAAATCGTATCCTCACTTGGGATAATCTCTTAAAAAGAGGCTTTATAGGCCCTTCTAGATGTACCCTATGTCACCAGAGAAAGGAAACCCTGGAACATCTTTTCAACAATTGCCACTACAGTCAACAGATTTGGGATTGGGGAGCCCAAGCAATGAAATGCACTAACAAAAACAGGAGCAGTATCAGGGACACAATTGCGAACTGGGATACGATCTCCTTCCACAACCCAATTCTCAAACGCATTTGGAAGCTGCTCCCTGGGTTCACTTTATGGGCAATGTGGAAGGAAAGGAACAAACAAATCTTTCATTCGATTGTTTCCCCTCTTGCTACCATGTGGGAACAGGTTGAGAAGTTAATTCGAGAAACGATCAACAACAAACAGTGGAACCCTGAAGATCTACAATGCACTCCCGAGGAGAGCAATATTCTCAAAAGATGGAATATACACATTCATGCTCACACCCCTGTGAAGACAAAAGGAAACCATTCCAATAGCCCGACAAGATGGACCCCCCCTCCACTAGGTTTCATCAAGATAAACTTTGATGGTGCCTTAAGGGGAAACCCAGGCCCGACAGGATTCGGCTCAGTCCTTCAGAACCATACTGGCAAGATCATACATTTGGTGGCAGGCTTCCTGGGTGAAAACACAAACAATGTTGTTGAGCTTCTAAGCCTTATTCGAGGCCTCGAGGTTGCGACTCACAATCAACACCAAAAGGTCATTGTGGAGGGAGACTCTCAGACCATCATTCAGATCATCACCAAAATTCTTCACAGAGAACATCCACTGTGAATCTCCCCCAGCTGGAGGCTTTCAGGACTTCTGGAAGACTTTGGAGCTCTCATCCACCCCAACCTCACCATAGTCCCTTCTCATGTGAAAAGAGAAGCAAACAAAGTAGTGGACTGCCTGGATAATTCGAGAGTCAATACCAAGTCAGAACTCATCCACTGGCAAGCCAATTTCTCTGAATGTACTGAACTCTTGAGGCGTTGCAAAGACCTTTGTAGCAGGGATGCCTTAGCCCCGGATGGGGTGACACGTTGCATAGTACCGCCACCTGGTATAACACCCAGCCTCGTATTAAATGAGGCATGTTGCTCCCCATCTATTCAACATTAATGATGGGAGCAGTCCATTACAGTCGACCTCCGGTTGAGTGACTTCTCCCTTGCAGGAAAAGGCTGGCCCTACAAGAATTTACTATGGAAGATTTATTGCGAATCCACATTTAGTTTTCCCACAAGATTGTGAAAGCGAAGCGACATGGTTGCATTCAGCTCATTCTTGCTCTACAACTTTCCGTCGTTTGTGAGCTCTAGTGTGCTTTTCTCTGCATCCCTCCAACTTTTCTGAGCCCTAGTGCGTTTGATACCCACTCCTTCACCACGATTCCTAGGGAGAGAGGCAAACCTCATTGGGGGTCGGCTTGGTACACCCACGCTACTCAACGCTAGAGGAGACAACATTTGGAAAGAGCACTCTCACTGGCCAACTCCATTCTTCATCGGAGAGCACAGACAACCTGTCTCTCACTCCAGGCTTATGCTATTCAGTCTATGATGGAGGAGCGCACTCAAACCCCACCAGAGCATCTCTCACTCTCGGATAATTGGCAGCCCACAGGCACTATGCAGGAATAAAATCCTCCAACTGCACTTGAAACTCAAGCAGGAAGTGGCATAAGGGGGAGGCTTGATGAGGAATACCCAACTTGTTATGTCGAGGAAGTGCCTTACATGGAAAACACTCCGACTGCCTTGGAACCTCNGCTCTGTGAGGAATTCCCGACGTGTTATGTCGAGGAAGTGCCTTACACGGATTTGGTCTCGTAGGGGACCTGCGCGGTAATGGTGCACCATACAGACATAGCCTCCATGGACAGGGGTGTGGGAAGTGTAGACACATAAGTGATTATTCCAGGCAAGTTAGCTACAAGGGAAACGAGCATCACTCTGGGAGAGGGTGACGAAACCCCGGAGCCAACTCCCAACCGAGCCGTGCATGGTCATCATGGTGCCCTGCTACCCTTCCTCCATGTGGCACACTTGAATCTAATGTTCGAACTACAAGGACAAATGGCAGACCAGGAGCATCGAGTCCTCCTAATGGGACAATGATTGTATATGCTTCTGGACACGTACTCTAATGCCCCAACAAATAAAAAATTCCCAACGTGTGCCCAGCCATTTGTCATCCAGGCCAAAGCAATGCGGTAGGAGGACGAGTATGACAATCCACCGGGTATTTGATCTAGTCAATTTCAGTCTGGTTTTCTCTTTTACTTCCAACCATGTTAGGGCTCCCTTTTGCTTTAACACTTGTTGTTTAGAATCAAGTCCAGGCTTATAACAAAGCTCTTTGTAATGCCTTAAACAGTCTTAAGTTGATGCATGGCCATCTATCCTAGTTTCCTTCGGGCAGGACAGATGGTGAAACAATCTTTTGTTTTTTATCCAGAAGGAACATATCAGCCCCAAGTTGTGTTGGTTTTTGGTAAAATGGCGGCACACTTGGCGGCTGAGGCACCGCTGTATCTTTCTGTATCTTTTTGTTAACATAATATAGCAGGCAACACCCTTTTTTACTTAAAAAAAAAAGAGGATGTAGGAAGCATGTTTGGAAAATGCCTAAAAGAAATAATGTTATCTTATGAAATCAACAATGATATTAACTAATCATTTGAAAATAAAATGTTGCTCTACCTTTGGCTCCACTGAATAATGTGAGAACATGCTCTAGTCCAATTCATAATTCAACAATTCAATCCATCTTCCTTTGGTCAAATGCCATTATATTTTAGAAAAAATCATAACAACAAGGAAATAAATGTAGTGAGTACTTCCCACTGAACCTGGACAACACCGAATCAAAATTTCAACAGGCATCAAATAAAAAGTCATATCATGGAGTCTTGACAATAGTGTACACGTGTCTTTTATATTCAAACTTTGTTCTAACTAAAAGACTAAAAACATTAATAGAAATGAGATCGTTAAGGTCTTGGAGCAATATGATTGGTTATTCTTTAATTATACTTCAATTGAACCCTTATTTGATGCACGAGCTTCTAGATTCTCTTTCCATTCTGAATAGATCTCCAATATTCGGGAAATGAAACTTGGAGCTTTTGGATGCGATCTTATTTCATAATGAAAGACGCTTTCTTCCACGACTGGTAGATCTTGGTTAATCCTGCCAGAAATTTGATTGGTGATGACATAATGGTTTTGCGGTCTAACCATAAATTGGTTGATGGCATCAAGATTTACCTTATATAGTCTTGAAATTTTATCATCATTGTTTTTCCTGTAATTTTGTACTTCAACAATTACATCTACTATCTTGGTTGTTTCGTTGGAGAATTGAACATTAGGCATGCCAATTTCTCCCATTATGTTAGTTGTTGAATTTAACGTTGAAGTACATGTTTGTCATGTTTCTTCAATTAACCTTTTAGTTTCCTCTAGCTTATGTTTCCAAGATTTTATAGCAATGTCTCATTTCAACATTTTTGACTCAAAAGTATGAGATGAGTTCTGAGAAATTGAATTAACCTCATCTTGACATAATATTAATTCAAAGAACGTTTTTTGGATTTTTGCTAACTCAACCTCCTTATCTGAAATGATTTTTAAGAAATCATTAATCATACCTTGTTGATTTAAAATTGAACCCCCATTTTGAAATTTTTTTACATGTGCGTGATTTAACTAATCACTAACATGTAGGTATTGATGCTTGAATTGACTAACATCAATCATTTCACTTTCTAAACTTTGAATTTGAGACTACAATTGTGTGATTTGAGCATTTTTTCCATTCACAGAGTCACAGAGAAATTGTTGAACTTGATAAATTTCAACTCTCAGTTGTTCTTCCAATCTTTTCATCTATTGAATATGTACTTGTTGTGCCTGTGAAATTCTCAGTTCAACTTTTTTTTCAACCAGTGTTTCTTTTTGTTTTAATTTCTCTTGAAGATGAACTATTTCATCGTTTTTATGTTTGATGATTTGCTTTAAATTTTTCATTGACCAAATGTTTTCTAATGCAAATGCTCCCATGGATTCTGCCAATTCTTCTGCAAATTCGTGATCACTCTATCTTGATCCATACCAAAATTATTCTTTGTTTTATTTGAGGCTCATTTATCTTATCAATTTTTTTCTTTTGAACTCTGTCTTTTATTATTGCTCTATTTTTTTTACTAAAGAAGAAATATGTAAGGGAAGCTTCTTCCTCCTCAGTTGGTGTCAAGGAATCAACATATAAAACATTTGGAATTGAGACTGCAGGAATAGAGGCCAAGGGTGTCATTGAAATTACTGATGAAGTAACTAGGATCATCATGCTCTTGTGTTTGAGTGCTTTTGTATGGAGTATCTAGACCTTTCCCATAGATTTTAAGTAAGGACAGTATTTGTGTTGGTCCTGTCGAAGTATGACTTATAGGAGGCTATCACTGGTGTTGAGCTTGTTCTTGTTTAACATTTCCAAATAAATCTCTCTTATCGTGTGAACTTTTTTTATTTATCCGTTGGATAATATTTTATTTCTCCCGATAATATTCCTATAATTTCTTCAACAAGTTTTTGGATTGGTTGGGACTTGAATTGTTGTTGAGAAGGGTTGAGTGTTTGAGACAACCCTTTTTTATTTTCTCTATCTGGGATATTGCAACATGTGTCTCTATTTGAGTACCATGAACCTGTTCTATATATTCTAGTTGGAGGATTGGTGGGAGGCACCTCCTCCTTGTCTTTTCGAATTTTAAGAAATTATCCAATGTCTTCTTAGGAAGGTTTTGAATTATTTGTAAGACTTCTTGATAAGACATGAATTTCTTAAAAATATCATCAAAGTAGGAATCTTTGTGAACATATCTCTTTGCACCAACTTGAACACAATGTTTATCTATAATTTTTAAAGGATCATGCATATTCAATTCAATACATGACAGATCGATATCCTTCAATGAAATAGCTTATATTTTGGCATGAGTTACATTAGATAGTGTATGGGCCTATATGCATAGTAAAAGTAGGCCAAACTCTCTTTGAAGAAGCTTGTAATTCTTCACTTATGCCAATACATGTTGTTTGATAAGCTATGTCTCTACAAATAATTCTACCAGGCATAAATTTCGATAAGGGATGAGGAGGAGGATAACACCCATAAACCCTAATAAAAGAGAATGTTTATTCAATATACCAATCACCAACTTGATTTAAACTGTGTATAACTTGCTCTGTGATCCTGGGTGGTGGAAAACCAAAAAATATTTGATGGAGAGGAATGATAACATGATGACAGATTTCATAAAAATGTTCCTTGGAATTTTCTTCCCATATCTTAGAATGATAAATGTGAATAGGTTCTGCAAAGCTTGGAGTCCACTGCCATCCCATTAGAGGAAAATAGGTATGAAAACAATTGCATCCATTATATATGCTGACATATAAAATGGAGGGGATTCTACTGTTGATTTTAACTTGTGAAAAGTCTCAATATGTCTATAAAGGTTATCATACAGAATAATTTCCCAATTGAAATTGAAACCACTAATCACTCTATGCATAATTGGAACCCAATATAATTTGAAATGGTTAGGATTAGTTTCACTATATAATCAACACATTAGGGCAGCAACATATAACTTCCCAATATTGCAAGAATAAGTAGCATATCTACCTAAACTTTCTATTTTAAACTTATTTTCATCACCCCACCATTCTTTAATTAATTGTGGTAAATTGTAAACCATATTGCACACATTCCTCTTGATTAAAATTTTCCAGGAAATCACTATTGTAACTAAGTTCGGGCTTGGGAAGTTTATACATTACTTGGATATCTATAGTCTTGAAAGATTCAATGACAACCCTATGATTGTTGAAAATAATCGATGTTGGGAGGTCTACATGTTCCAGATCCCAACGTATCATGTCTGTGTATGCCGCCAACTTGGTTCTTGTTGTAATTTTGTGAAGCCTCAATTTTGAAATATCCTAAAAAGTTATTTCTATAGCATAAGTATCATCAACACTCTTGCTTTCTATTACTGTGGACTTTTCTTCTTCAAAAAGGTTGAAAATTTGGTACCATGTCTTGCTTCTAGAATCTAATTTGGAAGTAGTATCTAAGAAGAATCATAGTTGGGAATTTTTGAATCCCGGTCTTCATTCTATTGAACTAGATTCTGCTTCTTTCCTTTTCTAAGCGCCATAGAAGTTAATCTCAAATATTCTCCAAGAACAGGGTCTGCAAAAGAGAACTAAAATCAATAGAAGAAATGAAAGTATGCATAGCATTTAAAAGATCTTCTACGAAATTTGAAATATACTCGTTGCTAGCCTATTTCTATTAGCTAATATTTAAATGCATTTAATTGTGAAGCACTTGATGACAAGTGTTATTAACAGTGAAAGGATGGTGAATTTATTGATGATGACATTATAGTATTATATTAATGAACCCTAATTATATCTTTAAAATTTGATTAATTCATAATTGTCGGGTATTGGGATTTCGAGGCATCGGGAAATTATGATCGATGAGTTTTGTAGTAAACTTATGGTTTCTGATATGATTTGGCAATACAATAATTAATATTTCATCATAATGATCATTTTAAACTTAATTACCACGCTAATATTTGATTATTCCTTTAATAATCGGACGTCAGACATCGAGGTATTGAAGGTGTCAATGGTTGATGTTTAAAGTAAATTCTGATATCCGATATTTGTTGTGATGTGGAAAGGATGAAGTCAGATCTGTTGACATATCCATTCTAGGTAAGTGCCACATGTTCCACGAAAATGATGATATAACCAATGTGAAAGAGCTAAAAATTGTTGACACGTGTCATATGATGGAATGTGATTTCCACGTGTCAAAAAGGTGTGTCAGCTCATTCTCACATGGAGGAAAGAGATTGGTTACCATATAAACATTAATGAAAGGGTTATCAGATGTCGGGTATTGGGCTCGCAGGCAGTTTATGATTTTTTATATGTTTGAAATCATCCGGTGGTCGATGTCCGATAGACATGAAATTGTCATTATTTGACCATTTATAAAGCTATTTGTAAAGGAAGTATACTTTGGACATATGGATTGAAGATATTTGGATCATTTTATATATATTTGTATACAATTATATAAAAATAAAATAAAATCATAATATATTTACAAACAAAGCAATGACAATAAATCTAGAATAAAAAAAAGGGACCCTATTTTTTTTTTTTAAATCAAAAATTTAAATAGGGAGTTCTTGAGGCTCAACACGTTCATAAGATCACATTGAAAACCATTGAAAACCAATAAAATATCTAATTTTAGTGTTTGTTTTGTTGGAATACTGAGAGAGGGGGTGAATCAATAATAGAGAAATATAATCATTTTTCACCATAAAATGCAAGTGTTATATCAATCTAGAATTATCATCCAATAGTTGCAGAGTAAATAAACAATGAACAAATGATCAAACACACACATACATGGTACACCAGTGTTTTATGTGAAAACCCAAAGCGAGAGAAAACCACATAATGCTTTTTCTTATATGTCTTTACTAATTACATTCATTGGAAGCACCAACTTCCTTTGTTTTCCAGCTGCAACTAGAAGGAGGCTCCAACCTCCTATTTTCTCAGGCTACAACATGAGGGAAGATCAAACTCCCCAATTATTTGGCTACAACCAAAAGGAGGCTACAACTAGACGGTGGCTACAATCACAAGTCCTTGCCCCGTCCAACCGCCCTAGTATATAAGTAGAATGATGGAACCACTGTCACACTGTCATTGTGAGATATACTATTGTAAACCTATACCAATAAACCTGCACCAAACAACTTCTACCAATAACCAAAACCATGGATCAACCATGCAATAACCTTTACCTCAACCTGTAATCAACCTGTACCATAAACAAGTGCATCAACCATGCACCAACCTGTACCAAACAACATGTAATCAACATGTACCATAAACATGTGCATCAACCATGCACCAACCATGCACCAACATGTACCTCAACCTGTACCATGAATAAGTGCATCAACCATGCACCAAACCTGTACAAATAACCTGTCACAACAACATGTCCAAAGAACCTATCACAACAACCTATCTCATCAATCTTATCAACCAAATAAGATCTACTCACCAAGATCAATCACCAAGAAAACTCTCAAAGATGTGCATCAACCAAGAATAACACAACAACTCATAATCATCACCAAGATCAATATGTGCTTATAATAATATACCAATACAAGTATGCTACATCATCCATAAACCATGTGTCAACAATACTACTAACAAGTGCCTCCAACCATGTACCAAGTATGTACCAATCATGTATCAACTACTCATCAACTATGACTCATCAAGATTTACTAACATCATCAACTATACACCTCATGTATGTTCCAACTCATCAACTACTTGTCTCAACCATGTACCCAACATATACCTCAACCAAAATCCCTCATCAATTTCATCATCCAAATCTGATTTGTAACTTTGTAATAGACCTAGTGTATATGATCACATACCTGCAAACCTTCCTTAAATTTAACAACAAGAGACTAGCATTTTCATCAAACTTTACTTTAGTCTTGCATGACTAGTTTTGAATTAGTCAACAACCCTAACTTGAAATAATCATAACTATGTACCTGTAATGAATAAAGATCTGGAAATAGTATACAATGTTCTTCAATGTGTTTTATTCAATTCCTCCACATGTCACTATTTGGAACCTCTCAGAAAAAGAGTTATAGAAAAAATGGCATACCTTGTTGAATTCTGGCTTATTCTAGAGAGTGAACTTGTAGAGCATTCCCCGCATAGAATAATTGTTGTATGGATCTAATTTTTTTACAAAGAATACTAAAGATAGTACTCTAACCAATACATTTTGTCTTACTAAATTTGGATCTCTTATGAATAAGTTAGGACATTTTTACCCGAAACACTTGTTTTAGACTAGTTTCAGGACTAGCCATAAACCCTATTTTCCACAGAGTGTAACTCCAAAAATACAATGACCCACAAGATGAAATTTGTACCACATCTACTTGGATATGTTTCCTCAATGGCCTTCCAATTTCACAGTATGAATCATTCTTATTGTGAAAATGGTGAGATGACCTATAAATAACATACCTTAGAAAGCATCATCAAAATAATTTATCCTCCCTTGAATTTTGACCTTCTTTACTTCACCTTCCCTCTGAAATTAGGCTTAGATATCATTTTGTTACCTCAGTCACCTATATATATTCAATATTCTCAAGTGTGATTAAAATGAGAGAGCCTTGCCTCTTATTTATACTTTCATGTAGCTTCCTCAAGGGGTTACCTTTTAACCATCTTAATCCAATTTCCTTATTTTAGGGCTAATCCACTTCTAACCACTTTCCCTAATTAGAAAGTTCTCCATTTACTTTATTATTTAAATAATCCTCCTTGACTTTGTCACTTCACTTTATTATTTAAATAATCCTCTTTGACTTTGTCACTTCACTTTATTATTTAAATGATCCTCTTTGACTTTGTCACTTCACTTTATTATTTAAATAATCATTTTTTACTTTGTCACTTCACTTTATTATTTAAATAATTTATTCTTTGCAAGAACTTTGACTTCTTTGACTGTTTGGGGCTTCAAGCCAACATATGAGGGTCCTCCAAATTCGTAAGGCCATAACTCTCAAACCGTGAGGAGTTATGTGACGTTCCACATACCACCAAAAATGACATGACATGTACTATCCATATAGAATAGTATTACCTACAAATATATCAAAATTCATACCATTATACATCAAACAAACTTGGGTCCATTACCCAAACCTGGGTTCTCCAACTTCACATGGCCATAACTCTCTAACCGTGAGGATTTATGTGATGTTCCACATACCGTCGGAAATGGAATGAAATGTAATACCCATATAGAATAGTATTACCTTCATATATATTAAAACTCATACCATTATACATCAAACAAACTTGGGTCCATTACCCAAACCTTTGTGCTACCGAAATTCGCTACTGGACTTTCTCCAAGGGTTGACATCAATCACTAAGGGTTGAAATCAATCTACAATATCACTCTCCAATGGTTGAAATCAATGACAACCAACAATCCATACCAATTGTCCATCAACCTGAGCCAATTTTATGACAATCTCCCCCTTTGACATTGATGACAACATAAACATTGATGGAAACACTTAGTCATGATAAAATTCATGCTTATGCTCCTCATCAGTGTTTCTATCTCTTCCCCTTTGACATCAATGGAAAAGGGTATCTCCCTTTGGGGATGCTCCCCCTAACTGAACGCTCCTTGGGATGCTCCCCCTGTCTACATGCCTCTATGCTCTTTCTCCAAGCATTTCTATCTTGCATCTGGTAAATTTCTCTCCCTTTGTCATCAATAGAAAAGGTATATTTCCATCCAGGGCTTCTCCCCCTAACTGAACTTTCCTTGGGGATACTCCCCTTGACTGAACTCTTCTTGAAACTGATCTCCCAACCTGAATTGTCATATTTATGGTGCTTCCTTGTGTACATCTAAGACATATAATATAATCATTCAAAAGAATTCAATTTGGAGTAGAAATTAATCCTAGTCTCTGGTGAAGATACTCAAAGGCTTCCCGTAGAAGCGGTTTTGTAAAGATGTATTCCACTTGTTCTTTTGTTCCCACATATTCAACTCTGATGATCTTCTTTACGTTCCCATAGAAAGTGATACTTGATTGGAATGTGTTTCGTCTTGGAGTGCATCACCGGGTTATTTGAGATAATGATGGCACTTCTATTATCACAATAGATTGGAATGGGCTCATCATACTCAACCTGTATATCTGTCAGAGTTTGTTTCATCCATAGAACCTGTGTACAACATGTTGTCACTGCAATATACTCTACCTCGGTTGTAGATAAGGGTATTGATGATTGTTTCTTGCTTAACCAAAACACTCACCCAAGTAGAACGTTGCTCCACTGGTGCTTCGTCGGTCATCAATGAAACCTACCCAATCTGCATCTGTGTAGGCAATAAGTGATAGATCATTTCCTTTTGGATACCATAATACAAGCTCTTATGTTCCTTTGAGATATCTAAAAATCCTCTTCACTGCTAATACATGTGATTCCTTTGGTGTTTCTTGAAATCGTGCCACCTGTTCAACTTCCTACATTACATCTGGTCTGGATGATATCACATAAAGTAAGCTACCAATCATTGACTTGTATTGCCTCTGGTATATAGACTTTGAATCATCGTCTCTGCTCAACTTGCAACTGGTTTGCATAGGATTGGTAACTAGTTTGCAATCTTCCATTCCAAACCTCTTTAGCATTTCTCTGATATACTTAGTTTGAGAAATAAAAATTCCTTGGTTGCTTTGACATATCTGAAGACTCAAAAAGAAGGATAGTTCTCCAAGTAATGACATTTCAAATTCATTTTGCATATCCTTTTCAAACTTCTGGCTTAACCTGTCATTAGTACTTCCAAAACATTATCATCAACATAAATTTCAATTAATAAAATACTACCTTGAGTTACCTTGATGTAGAGGTTATTGTCTGTGCTTCCTTTCCATAGTTTGTAGGGATTTTTGTTATTTTTGTTTCTGAGCATTACTCTGTTTTGAATGTGAACTGTTGTATGCACTGCATGTGTCCAAAAAATATCTATCAATTTAGAATCCATTAGCATTGTTAGAGCCATTTTCTGTGTAATTATCATCTATTATGATAATGTTCCTTTGTCTCTGAACCAATCTATGAATCCATGTTCTTGTCCACTTTCATATATCTGTCCAAACCTGCTAAGTATTCTTACAAATCGATCTCTTTCCATACTGTTCAAGACTCTACTTGCGCAATTGTCCATAATGTTGACCCATTTATCACTATACTATCATGAAGTCTTGATTAATCTATCAAACTGTACTTTTGCTAATTGATTGCTCTAGATCTATCTTCTCAAACTCTGCAAGATGCTCGAAGGATGGTTCTTTGGTATATCACAGCTATCGCATAGACTCCCCCTGTCTAATATTCATATTACCTGGGAGTCTCTAAGCCGTATGGCTCAGAACAATTCCTACTCTGATGTGTATTCCTCATCGTCTTCATTGGTAGATTCATTATCGCTTTGAGCTCTGACTTCTTTATTTCTATCTATGGATTCATCTTTCACTACAATACCTGAAAGTAAAATCTCTTGAACCTGTTCCTTATTTACTTGTCCTTCTTTTCTTTCATTTATTTTACAAACCTTTCTATATCTGACATCTTTCTTTTTCTCTGTAGATTTTTCTTCATCTCGTTTTATTTCCAATCTTTCAATATCTGGGACCTAGTCTTTGTTCACATGTTCTTCCTGTTTTCTTATCCATACTTTCTTATATCTGATATCAGTGCTCTCTTTCATGAAAGTGTCGATCATGCTTCTACAATCATGAGCTATGTTTCCATAGTTATCACATTTGTAACATTCAATGTTATGTGGGGCCACATAGGTAGTTCTTGCTTGAACATTATAATCCCTGCAATCTGCAACTTTATGTCCAAAGTTAGTACAATAAAAACAATGAACATAAAAGAAATTTGCATACCCGGGAGTGAATGATCTTCTTTGTGGTGTAGTCCTTCTGAATTTTTGCCTTGACTGATCATTATCATGATTGAAGCTTATTTGTGGCTTGAA
The DNA here is from genome assembly GCA_009831015.1 of Picea engelmannii. Lineage (NCBI taxonomy): Eukaryota > Viridiplantae > Streptophyta > Pinopsida > Pinales > Pinaceae > Picea > Picea engelmannii. The sequence continues at coordinate 176,659 of ML780820.1, forward strand.
CATGGATGGTCTTCTTGAAGATATATCTTTATTAGTTTTCTTCGATTATGGTTGACCATGATTCCTTCCTTTGAGTACTTATGCATAACTCTTTCTATTTTCTTCATTCTTCTTTTCTAGCAATGTAGAGTGCTTCTCTTCATTCTCTACAACTGATGTGGATGCATCTGTCTCTTCAACATTCTTGTCGAGCTTGATGATTTTGATTCTTAGTGTGACAACTTCTTCTTCAAGATTCTCAACCTCTTCTTCTTTCTTCATTATATGAGACTTCATGACCTCTTATGTTCTCTTTGCTTCTTCAAGTTGGATTTTCAATGTAATTATTTCTTCTTCCATTCTTCTCTCTTTTTTACCAAACTCTTCCTCAAGCTGGTTTAAGTCATTGGTTCTTTCCTTGAGATGATCCAACAATATCATTTCTCTATTTTCTGCTTATTCCTTTTGTGCTGCTATGTTGGCTTCTAAACATTTCTTTTGATATTCTAGATTTTCTTCAATTCTTCTGGCCTCTTCTAGTTGAGCTCTTAAATTCTTGATGACATGTTGATCTTTTTTGGAACCTTGAAAACTTTCCTTTTTCTTCATCAATTCTTTCTTGGATGACTTGTTTTCTTCTCTTTCTTTCTTTAGATATTCAATTGCGCTGATCAATTTTTCTCTGTAATCAACTTATGCTTGTTCATACTCTTCATCTTCTGAATCTGTCTGGCATGATGAGCATATTTCTTCTTGTTCTGTATATGCATCTTATTTGGCATTTTATGAATCTGCGATGGGTGAAGAATATATTTCATGTAACTTATCCCAAAGTTCTTTGGCTAATGAACATTTACCAACCTTTTCTCTTATTGGATTAGGTAATCCTTCCTAGATGAAATCTATTGCTATTTTGTTATACTTCTTCAATTCCTTCTTGGTTGTAGTATTTTCCCTTTTTGAACTATCATATCCTATAACAACTGATAGCCAAATATAATGTCCTTGTTCCTGTAAAAATACTTCCATCCTTCTGCTCCACATCTCATACTTAAAACCATTCTGACCATTAAAAATTGGTACTCCATTCTCAGAATAATCCATGATCTCCTTCCAGTGGTTAAATTGTTTCCTGAAGGAACTGACTCTGATACCAATTGTTGGATTACTGAGAGGGGGGGGTGAATCAGTAATAGAGCATTATAATCCCTTTTCAGCATAAAATGCAAGTGTTATATCAATGTAGCATTATCATCCAATAGTTTTAGAGTAAATAAACAATGAACAAATGAGCAAACACACACATACACAATACATCGGTGTTTTCCGTGGAAACCCAAAGTGGGAGAAAACCACATAATTTTTTTTCTTATATGTCTTTAAGAATTACATTCATTGGAAGCACCAACGTCCTTTCTTTTCCAGCTACAACTGGAAGGAGGCTCCAACCCCCTAGTTTCTCAGGCTACAACCTGAGGGAAGCTCAAACTTCCCAATTCTCTGGCTACAACCAGAAGGAGGCTACAACCCCCTATGTTCTCTGGCTACAAATGGAAGGTGGCTACAACTACCTGTCATTTCCCCATCCAACCTCCCTGGTACATAAGTAAAACAATGGAACCACTGTCACACTATCACTGTGAGATATACTATTGTAAACTTGTACCAATCAACCTGCACCAAACAACCTATACCAATAACCAAAACCATGCATCAACCTATACCTCAACCTGTAATAAACTTGTACCATAAAAACGTGCATCAACCATGCACCAACCTGTACCAAACAACCTGTAATCAACCTATTCCATAAACAAGTGCATCAACCATGCACCAACATGTACCTCAACCTATACCATGAATATGTGCATCAACCATACACCAAACCTGTATGAATAACATGTCACAACAACTTATCCAAAGAACCTATCACAACAACCTGTCTCATCAATCTTATCAACCAAATAAGATCTACTCACCAAGATCAATCACCAAGAAAACTCTCAAAGATGCACATCAACCAAGCATAACACAACAACTCGTAATCATCACCAAGATCAATATGTGCTTCTAATAATATACCAATACAAGTATGATACATCATCCTAAACCATGTGTCAACAATACTACTAACAAGTGCCTCCAACCATGTACCAAGTATGTACCAATCATGTATCAACTACTCACCAACTATGACTCATCAATATGTACCAACATCATCAACTATACACCTCATGTATGTGCCAACTCATCAACTACTTGTCTCAACCATGTACCCAACAAGTACCTCAACCAAAAGCCCTTGTCAATTTCATCATCCAAATCTGATTTGTAACTCTGTAATAGACCTAGTGTATGTGATCACATACCTGCAAATATTCCTTAACTTTAACAACAAGAGACTAGCATTTTCATCAAACTTTACTTTAGTCTCACATGACCAGTTTTGGATTAGTCAACAACCCTAACTTGACAAAATAATAACTATGTACATGTAATGAATAAAGATCTGGAAATAGTACACAATGTTATTCAATGTATTTTATGCAATTCCTCCATGTGTCACTACTTGGAACTTCTCAGAAAAAGAGTTATAGAAAAAATGGCATACCTTGTTGAATTATGGCTTATTCTAGAGAGCGAACTTGTAAATCATGCCCCGCACAGAATAGTTGTTGTATGGATCTAAAACGTGTACACAGAATACTAAAGACAATACTCTAACCAACACATTTCGTCTTACTTAATTTGGATCTGTTATGAATAAGTTATGACGTTTTTACCTGAAACACTTGTTTTAGACTACTTTCAGGACTAGCCACAAACCCTATTTTCCATGGAGTGTAACTCCAAAAATACAATGACCCACAAGATGAAATTCATACCACATCTACTTGGATATGTTTCCTCAATGGACTCTCAATTTCACGGTCTGAATCATTCTAGAAAAAACGTTATTGCGAAAATGGTGAGATGACCTGTAAATAACATACCTTAGAAAGCATCATCAAAAGAATTTATCCTCCCTTGAATTTTGGCCTTTTTTACTTCACCTTCCCTCTGAAATTCAGCTTAGATATCCTTTGGTTACCTTAGTCACCTGTAGATATTCAATATACTCATGTGTGATTAAAATGAGAGAGTCTTGCCTCTTATTTATACTTTCATGTAGCTTCTTCAAGGGGTTACCTTTTAACCATATTAACCCAATTTCCTTATTTTAGGGGTAACCCACTTCTAACCACTTTCCATATTTAGAAAGTTCTCCATTTACTTTATTATTTAAATAATCCTCCTTGACTTTGTCATTTCACTTTATTATTTAAATAATCCTCTTTGACTTTGTCACTTCACTTTATTATTTAAATAATCATCTTTGACTTTGTCACTTCAATTTATTATTTAAATAATCCTATTTGACTTCGTCACTTCACTTTATTATTTAAATAATATTTTTTGACTTTGTCACTTCTCTTTATTATTTAAATAATTTCTTCTTTGCAAACACTTTGATTTATTTGACCTTTTGGGGCTTCAAGCCAACATATGAGGGTCCTCCAAATTCATAAGGCCGTAACTCTCAAACCATGAGGATTTATGTGACGTTCCACATTCCACCAAAAATGGCATGACATGTACTATCCATCTAGAATAGTATTACCTGCAAATATATTTAAACTCATACCATTATACATCAAACAAACTTGGGTCCATTACCCAAACCTGGGTTCTCCAACTTCACATGGCCATAACTATCTAACCATGAGGAGTTATGTGATGTTCCACATGCCAACGGAAATGGAATGACATGTACTACCCATACAAAATAGTCTTACCTTCAAATATATTAAAACTCATACCATTATACATCAAACAAACTTGGGTCCATTACCCAAACCTTTATGCTATCAGAATTCGTTAACGGACTTTCTCCAAGGGTTGACATCAATATACAATATCACTCTTCAATGGATGACATCAATGAAAACCAACAATCCATACCAACTATCCATCAACCTAAGCTAATTGTCTGAGATGTTTTGTGGATTCATAATACACCCTAATAAAATCAATATTTGTGTTCATCCATTGAGCTTATTATAGAAGGATTTCTTCGTATATATAAATATTTTATCATCTTTGTAACATTGGATATTAAGTTAAATTCATTTCCCATTTCTAGCAGTTGGACGGTCAGATTGGTCAAAATTTCCTTGGGATTTACGAAAACTAAGGTTTCGATGGCTCAATAGTGTTCACATATTACAAAATTTCAGAAAATAGAGTCTTGTTGATTCAAATCCTTTGACTATGTATTTATACAAAGCGCTTCTAATACATAATAAAATTAAATAGTTGAGACTTATCTATTTCATTTCTCTTTCACACACACATGAAAAAATTGTCAAATGTCCACTATTCAAATATTACAATCCTCTATAATTCAAAAATTTGTAGCTATAATAGGTTCATTTTTGTGAGGTAGGGTTTCAACTATCCAAAATTTCAAGGTGACTCATCATACCATCCAGACAAGGTATTGATGTACCACCTATCCTTTTTGGAAGATAATATAACAACCTGATGAACAACAAGAGGATGTAGGAAACATGTTTGAAAAATGCCTAAAAGAAATAATGTTATCCTATGAAATAAAAAATGATATTAATAATTATTTGAAAATTAAATGTTGCTCTACCTTTAGCTCCACTGAACAATGTGAGCACATGCTCTGGTCCAATTCATAATTCAACAATTTAATCCATCTTCCTTTGGTCAAATGCCATTATGTTTTAGAAAACATCATAACAACAAGGAAACAAATGTAGTGAATACTTCCCACTGAACCTGGACAACACTGAATCAAAATTTCAACAGGAATCAAATAAAAAGGTATATCATGGAGTTTGTAAGCATATGGTCGTGATTCATTTGTCACTCCTAATTATTGCCATACTTAGTTGTAAACTTCATTAATCAAATAAGATTGTCTTCTGAAATTATAGCATGAGCTTTGAAATTGGAATTCAACAAAATTACCTACCAATCTTCCATCAAATATGACTTCCTTTTATAATCTCCTATATAATTATCTATAGAAAATATTGACTTTGAACATGCTCAATAATCAATTTATACAATAATATAGAATTGATAAATGCAAATAAACAAAGTATTGGAGACGGTTCATAACCCTCTGATTATGTTTTGATTTAATGCATATGGAATTATGCAAATCTCATTAATCACAACCCGAAATTTGTCTTTTCATTTTATCCATGGTTTAAGCGTCCTGCGACACTACCGTAGAAATATCATATCATTCCCATAACATACTTGTAGAGGCTTCAATGAACCTGTACCATTTTTTTTGCATGAGTCGTCTAAAGTTCCATTTCATAAGTAAATCAAATAATACAATTTCACCTACGTATCATCTACTCAAAATACAAAGTATTGAGACATATGGGTGACAATGTATCTAATCATGTTACCATGATAGGTTGGTTGTCATTGACGTCAACCCTTGAAGAAAGCCCTGTAACACAAAGTTTGGGTAATGGACCCAATATTGTTTGATTTAAAGATGACTCGTTATTGTCTTGTCATGGTTGATAATAAGTAAAAATGGATGAACTCCAAAGTGGTCCCCTTATGGTGAAAGCCCTCATGGGAAGATGCTTTGCGGATTGAGTTATCCTAGAAGTATGGTTAGAGAAGTCATGCTTATTTATGGAATAATGAGATGAACGCCAATGAATTTTTCAATGAAATTATCCTAGATGGATAGTTCTTGTCATTCCATTTTCGGTGGTATGTGGAACGCCACATAACTCCTCATGGTTAGAGAGTTATGACCATGAGAAGTTGGAGAACCCAAGTTTGGGTAATGGACCCAAGTTTGTTTGATGGATAACAGTATGATTTTTGGTATATTTTTAGGTAATACTATTCTATATGGATAGTACATGTCATTCCATTTCTGGTGGTATGTGGAACATCACATAACTCCTCACGGTTTGAGAGTTATGGCCTTACGAAGTTGGAGGACCCTCATATGTCATCTAGAATCCCCAAAAGGTCAAAGTAGTCAAAGTGGTTTAAGAGTTTTTAAAGGTAAATAATAAAGTGAAGTGATGAGTGCACTATAATTCAAAGTGAATACAAAATAAATTATTTAAATAATAAATTTAATGGAGAAATTATAAGTGGGTTAACCCTAAAATAAGGAAAGTGGGCAAAGTGACCTAGAAGATGTTTTTAAGGAAGCTACTTGGAGAGTATAAATAAGAGACAATGCTCTCTCATTTAAATCACACTTGAGAATATTGAATACGTATAGGTGTCTGAGGTAACCAAAGGATATCTAAGCCGAATTTCTGAGGGAAGGTGAAGAAAATAAGGCCGGAATTCAAGGAAGGATAAATTCTTTTGATGACGCTTTCTAAGGTATGTTATTTACAGGTCATCTCACCATTTTCGCAATAATTTTTTTTCTAGAATGATTCAGACCATGAAATTGATATGAAATTGAGGAAACATATCCAAGTATCTTTGGTAAAAAATTCAGCGTGTTGGTCATTGTATTTTTGCAATTACACTCCATGGAAAATAGGGTTTGTGGCTAGTCCTGAAACTAGTCAAAAAAAGGTGTTTCGGGTAAAAACGTCATAACTTCTTCATAAAACATCCAAATTCATAAGACCAAATGTGTTGGTTATATTAAATTTTGTAGTATGTTTTGTAATGGTTTCATATCGATTCAACAAATATTCTATGTGGTGCACGCTCTACAAGGTTGTTCTCTAGAATAAGCCAGAATTCAGGAAGGTATGCCATTTTTGCTATAAATACTTTTCTAAGAGGTTACAAGTAATGAAAACTAGAGGAATTACATAAAACACACCGAAGAACATTGTGTATCAGTTTCAAATATTTATTCATTACAGGTACAAATTTATGATTATTTCAAGTTAGGGTTGTTGACTAATCCAAAACTAGTCATGTGAGACTAAAGAAAAATTGATGTAAATTCTAGTCTCTTGTTGTTTAAAGTTAAGGAGGGTTTGCAGGTATGTGATCATATACACCAGTTCTATTACAGAGTTATAAATCATATTTTTATGATGAAATTGATGAGGGCTTTTGGTTGAGGTACAAGTTGGGTACATGGTTGAGACAAGTAGTTGACGAGTTGGCACATACATGAGGTGTAAAGTTGATGATGTTGGTACATATTGATGAGTAATAGTTGATGAGTAGTTGACACATGATTGGTACATACTTGGAACATGGTTGGTTGCACTTTTTTATGGTACAGGTTGATTATAGATTGTTTGGTACAGGTTGGTGCATGGTTGATGCACTTGTTTATGGTACAGGTTGATTACAGGTTGAGGTACAGGTTGATGCATGGTTTAGGTTTATTGGTATAGGTTTATAGCAGTATATCTCACAATGATAGTGTGACAGTGGTTCCATCATTCTACTTCTACTTCAGGGTGGTTGGACGGGGCAAGGACAGGTGGTTGTAGCCACCTTCCGGTTGTAGCCGGAGAACTTAGGGGGTTTTATCCTCCTTCTAGTTGTAGCCAAAGAATTGAGGATTTGGAGCTTCCCTTAGGTTGTATCTTAAGAAACTAGGGGGTTGGAGCCTCCTTCCAATTGCAGCTGGAAAACAAAGGAAGTTGGTGCTTCCAATGAATGTAATTCTTCAAGACATATAAGAAAAAGAATTATGTGGTTTTCTCCTGATTTGGGTTTCCACGTAAAACATTGGTGTACTATGTATGTGTGTGATTGTTCATTTCTTATTTCTCATTATTGGATAATAATTCTACATTGATATAACACTTGGATTATTTGGAGAAAAAGGATTATAATTACGCTATTACGGATTCACCCCCCCTCTCAGTAATCCAACAAATTAATCAGAAAAGCTAATTATGGGACGAAAAGGGTATCAAAAAGGAGGTAGAAAGTATCAAAATATAAACAAAAAGAGGTCATTTATGGAACCCAACATCTCCCCCAACTTGGTCTCGTTTCATGTCCCCTATGCAACTAGTTAGTCATCTGAATCAAAAGGATCTGGGGGAAATGAGTCAAAATGAATTTGACTCCAATTGAAAGCATCATGACCTGATTCTTCCTCTTTATAAAAACCATATGTCTATCCCAGATCATCCAAAAACTACTCCTCTTCTACATATTTCTTTGGATTCCACAAAACAGGGTATTGGAATTTTAGGCCAATCCACTAAACTTTATGAATTTTCAAACAATCTAGACATCTTGGCAATATCTGTAAAGAAACTCCAAACCACTCATAATGCATAGGATCATGTTTCTTTTGCACATAATCTAGAACACTAGCACGATGTCTAAATTCTAAGATTGTATTCAGTCTATTTAAACCAATCTAATTTTCATAGAAATTAATGTTTGAGGCTTGGTTTTCCTAGAATGAGGAAACAAACCATTTTATTTTAACCATTTCAATTCTTTTAGGAAACAATCTACTAGGATCTGGACTCGCTCTGCTCCAAAGGTTTTCACTGCATTCTTGGAATTCACTGGTAGTCGTTGCTTCTAACCACTTGGTTTGATTTTTCATAAAATATACAAAGGCCCTTAGTTGTATGTCTCCAACAAAGGGATTGAGATCATAATTACGACAAGTTTGAAAAATAATATTGTGTAAGTGAAATTCACACAATAAGTTCTGATCATCCTCGTGAAGAGTGGGGAAAATTTGAAAAAACTGATTAGTGTCTAAAATACAACAAGAGTCCCCTGAGCTAAGCATCATAATATGAAAATACATATATTGTTCTCTTAGATACATAGAATATAATGAAGATGGGTTTCTGCAAATGACCATTTGGTGGGCCAAGTGACCCAAGAATTTATTTTCTTATGTCAATTGTCTCACTTTCATTCTCATATCATGGGAAATCCACAATGCTTATTTACATTTTTCTTTGTCCCTCTCATGAAGTTTATTCAAAACATCAATTTTCTCCTCCAAAAACATTTTCTTCTTTGTCCAATCATCATAAGGATTCTCAAAATTCTTTGTGGCAAGGGTAAATTCTAGATTTTCTTCAAGTGAGACTTGTTCTTCTCCTAACCCAAGTTTTTTTAACTTATCATCAACATCTGTTTGAATGATATCGTGGTCATCACCAGGTTAATTCGGTGATGACCATTTTTCTTGGTGATCTATTGCATCCTTGTTCTCAAAATGTTGAAGTTTTTCTTGAGCAATTTTTAATTTTTGCTTCAACCCAAGGATTTTGTTATGACCCAAGGGGGGCATATATATGGATAAATGTATATGATATGACCCCAAGGGGGGGAATATATGGGCCTAAATGTACATGTAATGTGTAAAATAGGGTCGACCTAGTAGTAAATGGGCCTCATGTGCAAGCGTGAATAACTATATATAAGAGATCATGTATTCATTATTAGGGATGTGAATTGTGATGTATGAATGGTATTTGGTTGTTTGGAGGGGGTTCCCCTATTCTTCAAGGATTTATTTGTAATGTGTATATATTGTAGTTTTTCTCCACTCTCACATTATGTACATGGTGTGTACTTCTATTCTTGAATGATAATTTCAGCATCTGGTTCATTACATTTGGTTTCATAGCACTAATCATAGGGTTTTGCTTCCTCAATACAGTCATTTTGTCATCTTCTATATAATTTTTTCGCAGATATACTTCAAAATTCAAAAACTGGAGGATATTGAGAAGAATTATCATAGTACCTACAGTACAAGTTTCATCTTCTGGTTCATTTTACTTTCGAAGATACACTCTATGTAAGATAGGGTTTTTTACTAGTCTTGTAACTAGTCTCAAACATGTGTTCTGGATAAAACAGTCATAACTTCTTCATAGAAGATCCAAATTCCATGAGAAAATTTTCATTGGAATAATTACAGTCCTTATTATTTCTAGTACAATTTTCATAATTAGATATCAAATATTGTGCATGTGGAACGCTTTACAATTTATCTCTCCTGGAAAGGAAAATACTCAGCAAGGTGTGGGGAAGTTACCACAACTTCCGCTTGACACATCCAATTTTTCTCAAACATGTGGCATTAAAGAGAGGACATATCAAAGGATTACAGGTCACAATTTCATACTCAAAAGGGATGAAATTGTGGAGATACATCAGAAGGGAGGTCGACAAGGAGGACATAATCCAAATCAAGGTTTTAAAGGCATGTTCACTTAAAATTATCATAATTTTTTATTGGAATGTCCAATTGAGCTATTCAAAAAACATTGAAAAGAGAAAACCTATAAAATTATAGAGGAACAAGTATTATAACTATTTTAGATCATTATCCTTAATATATTGAGGTTGTAAGTTAAGGGTTGGAGTTAGAGCTCAATTAAGAATCAATGGAAATGCCTAAATTTACAGGAGATGAAGATAAAGATGAAATCAATCATATGGAATGGTTGAGTTTGGTAAAATAATATGATATTAGTTTTTCAAGGGAAATTAATCATTTTTTTGGTGAATCTTGGAAGTGGTGGATGAGTATTGATCGAGATACTAGAAGGCATTGCACATGGGAAAATTTTGAAGAACTCTTCTCAAATAAATGGATTAAGGATATAAATATGGAGGAAATGTATAGAAATAAAGATGAATTAAAAGAAGCAAAGGAAGAGATTAAGAAGAATGGTGAGGATCTATCTAAAATATGATCCCTTAATGAATCACTCATTAAGGAGGTTAAGAACTTAAATCAAGAAAATACTACCAAAGGCAAGTGGGAAAAAGATGAATCAAGGTAAGATTTGAAAACAAAATATGAAGAGATATGTAGATTATGAGGCCATAATAAAAGACTATTGGATGAGGTTAAGAGATTGAAAGAAGGAAAGAAAAATTGTCAAAATCAAGAAGAAAGAAGGATCTTGGATGAAGAATCTACCAAAAGAATTGAAGAAAAAAATTGCAAGGTTGAGGAATCCCTAAATACTGATGAGGTAAAATAAAAAATGCAATCCAAAATTGAAGAAGGGTGTCAAAATTTTATAAATGGGGTGACATTGCAGCTTCAAAAGGAGAAATAAGACAAGATTCAAGAAGGTCACCAGAAGATACTTGAAGAAGTTGAATTCCATCTAGAGGATGTACATGCCAAATATGATGGTATTATCTCCAAGACTATAACAATCAAAGAGAAAGCAAGGAAGATAGAGGATTCTATTGTCTCTGAAAATAATTTAGATGGAATGCACATGCGGAGTGAAGAAAAACCATCAAAAGTGGAACCATATAGACACCCTCATTACCAGGAAACATTTCAAGGAAGACAAGAAAGTTGATATCAACAGTATGAAGGAAGAAGATAGAATACTTTCCAATATTCATGGAACAAGGCATCACAAAACCACTCTTCAACAACCAATTATCAGAGACCAACAACAAAAATACATGGAATCAAAGGAAAGAAAAGTATGCAACAACTAGACACCAAGGATTAAGACCAAAAATAATTGATTTTGGATGGATAGATCATCGACAATGGAATGATGAAAGAAGGAACATAAGAAAATCATATTATTTGGTTTCATCACATGTGAATCCTTTAATTTCAAATCTTTGAGGACAAAGCTTTTTGAAGGAGGGTACCACGTTATGACCCAAGGGGGGCATATATATGGCTAAATGTATATGATATGACCCCAAGGGGGGGAATATATGGGCCTAAATGTACATGTAATGTGTAAATATATATGTAATAAGGTCGGCCTAGTAGTAAAGGGGTCTCATGTGGAAGTGTGAATAGTTATATATAAGATATCATGTATTCATCATTAGGGATGTGAATTGCGATGTATGAATGGTATTTGGTTATTTGGAGAGGGTTCCCCTATTCTTCAAGGATTTATTGTGTAACTTGTCTATCTTGGAGTTGTGCTCCATGCTCACATTTTGTACATGGTGTGTACTTTTGTTCTTTTATGATAATTTCATCATTTTGTTCATCACACACACACACACACACACACACACACACACACACACACACACACACATATATAATGAATCACACATGCCACTAATGACGAGATGTCTTTTCCCACAAGTGAATTGACATGTCATCCACGGTATGATGAATCAATAGTAAGTTACGGGATAGGTACTAATTGGTCATAGACATGACATTCAATGGAAACTAAAAACGTAAAGGAGATTTGTACCTTTTCACTTACCCATAACTTATGATATGATGACAACAATGAGGTGACAAGACAACATTTGTAGCATCAACAAGTGAAATGTAATAGAGCCCATGGATCAACAACAAACGATCGACCAAATAACGTTGATATGTAGAAATTAGTGGAGAAAAACATGATAAGAGGATTTGCAATAATCATTTGAATAGTGTGCAAAAATTCGTAGCAATCGATAAAGAAGACATGTTTGATGGATCCATAACAATCATTGGAAAGGATATGTGGTATCAATGAAACATGATTTGTAGCAATGGTGAAAAAAATGAAATTTGATGATCTACAATAGGTATGTGATTTGTAGCAAACAACTAGATCTATAACATAATGAAAATTATTGAGAAAAACAAAAGAAAATTATTTTTTTCTTATTATTTTTTGCAAATATTGTTCACCAACAAGCTAGTTTTGAAACAATATTTGTCCAATTTGACCCTGAAATCAATTATGAAAACCCCTTTTGGAGTGAAATTGGACAAATATGGGGTTATTTCACCCCGAAATCAATTATGAAAACCCCTTTGAGGTGAAATTGGACAAATATGTGTGTGTGTGTGTGTGAAATTGGATATATATATATATATATATTATAAGTTCTTGTGCTAATATTTTAAAAATACAATAAAAATGTAGTCCAAAACAAATAATGATTGTCCCTTGGATTGGACAAAATCTTGAGCCTGCCCTTAGTGGGAAACCAGGACAGGAAGAGACTTGAGTATTCTTCTTTTCCTTGAAGGGAAACTAGGCTTACAAAAACTTAGATACAATTGTTTGTTTTCTCACTAACATAAAACCAGAAAAAAACTTGCAAATTCAAAATTTAAAGACTTAAAAAAAAAAAAAAAAAAAAACAGGGGCCTGAGCATCAAGAGTTCTTGTTGGTCATAATGGGAGGTCCATCCGGAGGAATTTCTTCCACCACTAGGAAGCCATTGAAATTTTCATCGTTGTCGCTGTTGGAGCTGGAGATGTCCGAGCTTGGATATTTGACTGGGAGACCTGTGCTTTTGATGACGGGAGCCCTCAACGAATTGTGTTGGTTTGGAATCGTCATCATTGTTGAATTTTTGGGAGTCTTCTAAGGCACTGAGGTGCTAGGGTGGGCTGTGGAAGGAGGTGGACGAGTGTTGGGGGAGGGAGGAGCAAAGGGAGGAGGATGAACGGTGGGGGAGTGGGGTGAGTGAGGTGAGCTAGTGGGGCTCTGAACAAAGACGTCTGGAAGGTTGAGGAGGGTGCGGGTGAGGAGGTTTTTTACCACTCAATAATTGTTGCGGTGCCTGTAGGTCCGATAGGATGCTGGAACGGAGCCTGATACCTCTTATTCCCAATAATCTAGAAGTTATCGCAACGATTTTGTAATCGAACTATGATAACCATAATGTTTGGCCAGGAGGGGCGGGGGAGGAGTTGTCAAGGCTCTCACTCTACGACCACTTCACCCCATGGTGGGGGTGGTTTCCCTACAGGGTGGCATGAGAGAAGAATGTTTATATATGTATATATATTACATGTACACACATATACATATATATAATACATATAATATATATGTATATATAATACATATAATATATATGTATATATAATATATGTGCATGTGTGTGTGTGTGTGTGTGTGTGTGTATGCTTGGCCAGGAGGGGCGGGAGAGGAG
>ML780820.1:190623-250425 GCA_009831015.1 Picea engelmannii
TACATATAATATATATGTATATATAATATGTGTGTGTGTGTGTGTGTGTTACATTTATACATATTACATCTATGTATATCTATACATATATGCATATTATATACATATTACATGTATATATATGTGTGTGTAATTGTCAAGTGGTTGTAGCTCAATTGGTTGGGATGGGGAGTTTTCTCCTCCCCACCCAGGTTCGAGTCTCATCTATGTGACATGTTGTTCTCTGTGAGCCAATATTCTCGAAATTCTTGACACTCCTATGTTCTTTGGATTTCGGGGGGGATTATTGTGGATGTAGCGAGCTTCGTGCCATGAACCACAAAGGAAATAATAATAATAATATGTATATACAAATAAACACACACACACACACACATGTGTGTGTGTGTGTGTGTGTGTGTGTGTGTGTGTGTGTGTGTGTGTGTGTGTATAGGGTTATTTACACCCCGAAATTAATTATGAAAATCCCATATTTATCCAATTTCACCCTGAAAGGGGTTTTCATAATTGATTTCGGGGTCTAAATAACCCCATATATTCAATAGTATTCAATGCAAGAAAAATAATTGGGATTTAAAGTCATTAATTGATTTTCAAGTTAGTGGATTTGAATAACATTGTGTCTACCAAATATATTTCCAACTTATCCCAAGCTTCATCTAGGTCATCAATTCCTTGAATGTGAAACCATAAATCGGGAGAGATGTGCATCCTGATTAATCCACATGCTTCATCATTTTTATTATCCAATTTGGATTTACTATCAGCATTAGTGGGGGGGTTTCTTTTCCCAAGGTAATTCGGTATAGTCCTTTACCTCGTAGTACATCATCCATGTGGTATTTCCATAATAAGTAGTTGGTATTGGTAAGAAAAGAATCACTTAGAGTACCCATATTAAAATATGTAGGTAATACAGATTCAAAATTGAAACTAACTATCTGGATGGAAAGCTTTTGAAAAAATAGGCTATTTCAAAAAAACAACACTGAAAATGGACTTGAAATGTGAAAGTTATGTCATTTTTAAAAAAATACATAAAAGGTGACCAAAGTGTCATGTTGTAAGTATAAGTTGGTCCATGTAGTGACAGATGCACAATGAGGTTAATGAGGTTGTTGAGTAAAAAAAATCATCTTCCTTTCTTTAACTTTGCCTATAAGTTCACTTTTACAAATATGTTATTAGTCCCTACCGAAGGCTATGACTCTAACATTCGATTCATCGTTGACTTTCAATTACTTTTCCTTTGACTATAAATATTTTTCTTCTTCTCAAATTTCTACATTGGAAAAGTAAAATAATTATTTTTCAATATTGTTTTAATTACCTTTATCGAAGATGGTATTGGCTAATAACTTGCAACTCTTATTGTCGAGCTCTTTTTGTCATTTTTTAGATAACCTAAGTTTTCACTCTATGATATATTCATTGATGTGATATCTTCATTGATGTGAGACACTACATTTTTTCCAATATGTATGCCTAAGTTTTCACTCTATTATATCTTCATTGACGTGACACACTGCATTTTTTCCAATATGTAACCTAAGTTTATTGAAGCTCTTTCTCAGGACGATGGTGATCATTAAATTAATTAAATTTATGTCCATTCAGGTGACATCGATCATTAAATTCATGTCCATTCAATTTCCAACCCTATCTCAAACCGATTTGAAAGGGTCTAAAAAGGGTTGGCTCTGCTCGTTTGACTGCCAAATAGATCTAAAGTAAGTCAGAGATCCGTATGCGGTGAATTTTGGCAATATTGTCTACGACCTTTGTCCACCACCACTGCCATCATCAATTTTAATTATATGGTGCTTTCTTTGTATCTAGGATTCTTCTACATTGTATGTTTCATATTGATTTGTTGAATATCCATCATTCTTGAGCTAAAGTTGTTGCTCATGGGCTGAAGCCATTGCTCAAACTTTGGATATCCTAGACCTGCACTCAAGGTGTCCTGAATTTAAGGTATGAACTGTCTATTGTCACTTATAGTGATTCATCATAAATCAAGAGCAACATGCAAGCTTTTTCTATAACCTTTTCTCGTGTCTTCAAGTTGTTTGAGTTCTTAATTTGTATAATCTTATTGTTTGGAAATTAACATTTGGAAATTAACCTTCAATCATGCAATTTACAAATGGCAAGGAAAGAGATAAGCTAATCAACACCATACCTTTCTATTTAGCTCCTCTTCAAAAGAGGACAAACCCCGAATATTTACACTCTTGAATTTACCTAATAGTGCCTTTGTTTACAAATTTCCTATATAAAATGCACATTAACTCAAACTTGGATCACCCGAACAATGTGATATCTATTACTAGTAATTATGGCTTCATTTTGGTGCTTGAGAGGTGGACCCCTACTTTAGTATTGATCCACCAGAACCCACTTCAGTAATGCTCCTTCATTCAACACATCGGAACGGACGAGGTTACGATCCCTGTGAGGATGACCACATCTCCCTGCAGTCGAGTGTCATTACTCATCCATTCTATCTTTTCCATTCCAAGATGAATGCTTCATCTTTAAGACTCATGATTGAAAGGTTCGAGTTCAACCATGATTGTTAAATATTTTCAATCACCTTTTCCTATTGGCTCTACACAAACACAGACAAGTTAGGAGTAAGCATAAAAGTCACAAATTATATTCAACCATTATCACTATAATATTTCCTTTTACTTGACATATGACTTGTAACATGTAAATACCAAGACTTTTTCAGTCCCACTTATTCTAGCAAGTCCACTTACCATAGCAAGCAGTAGAAAGAATACAATTACAAATTTTGGACAGGTCCTCAAAGTAAACTATTCTAGTGCAAGGGAAAGCAGAGATATAGATAATCTCGTGACAATATAAATTGTGAGAGTTAATCCATTATTGGGAAATGACTAGGATAACATAAGTACAAGAAAGAGTTTTCCCATAGTAGCTACTAGATTTAACCCAGACTCCGAGATAAGTGAAGGGATCCAAAATTAACCAATGAAGTACCAAAATCTCAAAGCTGCCAACAAATTTACCCAAAGACACTAACAATGTCCATAAACTAGATAAGGGAATAAATTTGAACAAAGTCCCAACCAAATTTCTGGTTAAACCCATATCCATTTATTTTCCAAGGTAAAAAATAAAAGTATTAATTCTATAGATATATGTTATGGTTCCCATGCATGTGATCTTCTTTTCTCACTGAACGTTCACAAGTGAGAATGGAATCAATCCCTATCAATCCCACTAGGCTTTGTCTTGGTCAATAAAATTACATAGAGAAGGAGAAATCAAATGCTTGCAAGGAACCATAGACACCATGCATAATCCACACATATATTATTCCTCATTAATCGTGCTTTCCAAGAGGATAAAGTGTTCTTACCTGACTCTTGATGCTAATATTGATCCATCCCATGACTCTTGATGCTAATTTTGATCCATCAAATCATGCTATAGTTAATCCCACCTATATAGGGAATGTTGACACTTGAATAACAGTGGACGAAATGGTATCAAACTTACAAGGCAGCCATTTAGGATCCCTCTTGTGATGGATTAATACCGGGAGATTATGGATTTTGGGTCAGTCCCCCATTTTTTTATGTCCATTCAGTTGGGAGAGAGGAGCTTCTTTTTCTTGAACCAATACACCCACTTTCTCTTTCTTTCATCGGGGAGGCCCATTTGAAGAAACTGTTGGATTACTCAGAGGGGGGGTGAATCAGTAATAAAGAAATTTAATCCTTTTTAACCATATAATCCAAGTGTTATATCAATGAAGAATTATCATCCAATAACTGCAGAGTAAATAAGCAATGAAAAAATGAACAAACATACACATACACAGTACACCAGTGTTTTACGTGGAAACCCAAATCGAGAGAAAACCATGAAATGCTTTTTCTTATATGTCTTGAAGAATTACATTCATTGGAAGCACCAACTTCCTTTGTTTTCCAATTGCAACTGGAAGGAGGCTACAACCTGAGGGAAGATCCAAGTCCCCAATTCTCTGGCTACAACCTGCTATGTTCTCCGGCTACAACTGGAAGGTGGCTACAACCACATGTCCTTTCCCCAAGCTGCCACCCTGAAGTAGAAGTATAATGATGGAACCACTGTCAACATGTCACTGTGAGATATACCATTGTAAACATGTACCAATAAATCTGAACCATGCATCAACCTGTACCGCAACCTGTAATCAACCTGTACCTCAACCTGTAATCAACCTATACCATAAACAAGTGCATCAACCATGCACCAACCTGTACCAAATAACCTGTAATCAACTTGTACCATAAACAAGTGCATCCAACCATGTACCAAGTATGTACCAATCATGTGTCAACTACTCATCAACTATGACTCATCAATATGTACCAACATCATCAACTATACACCTCATGTATGTGTCAACTCATCAACTACTTGTCTCAACCATGTACTCAACATGTACCTCAACCAAAAGCCATCATCAATTTCATCATACAAATATGATTTGTAGCTATGTAATATACCTGGTGTATATGATCACATTCCTTCAAACCTTCCTAAACTTCAACAACAAGAGACTAGCATTTTCATCAAACTTTTCTTTAGTCTCACATGCCTAGTTTTGGATTAGTCAAAAACCCTAACTTGAAGTAATCATAACTTTGTACCTGTAATGTATAAATATCTTAAACTGATACACAATTCTATTCAGTGTGTTTTATGCCATTCCTCCAGCTTTCACTACTTGGAACCTCTCAGAAAAGGAGTTATAGAAAAAATGGCATACCTTGATGAATTCTGGCTTATTCTAGAGAGAGACCTTGTAGAGAATTTCCCGCACGGAATGTTTGTTGAATTGATCTGAAACTGTGACATGGGATACTAAATACAGTAACCTAACCAACACATATGGTTTCACTGAATTTGGATCTGTTATGAAGAAGTTATGACATTTTTACCCGAAACACCTATTTTTGACTAGTTTCAGAACTAGCCACAAACCTTATTTTCCATGGAGTGGAACTCCAAAAATACAATGACCCATATGATGAATTTTTTACCACAGATACTTGGATATGTTTTCTCAATGGCTTAGCAATTTCACAGTCTGAATCATTATAGAAAAAAAATGTATAGCGAAAATGGTGAGATGAGTTGTAAATAACATACCTTAGAAAGCACCATCAAAAGAATTTATCCTTCCTTGCATTTCGGCCTTATTTTCTTCACCTTCCCTTAGAATTTCAGATTAGATATCCTTGGTTACCTCATACACCTATATATATTCAATATTCTCAAGTGTGATTAAAATGAGAGAGCCTTGCCTCTTATTTATACTCTCCAAGCAGCTTCCTTAAAAACATCTTCTAGGTCACTTGGCCCCACTTTCCTTATTTTAGCGTTAATCCACTTCTGATATCTCCATTAAATTTATTATTGAAATAATTTATTTTGTATTCACTTTGAATTATAATACACTCATTACTTCACTTTATTATTTACCTTTTGGGGCTTCTAGATGACATATGAGGGTCCTCCAACTTTGTAAGGCCATAACTCTCAAACCGTGAGGATTTATGTGACATTCCACATACCACCAGAAATGGAATGACATGTACTATCCATATAGAATAGTATTATCTGAAAATATATCTTAACTCATACCATTATCCATCAAACAAACTTGGGTCCATTACCCAAACCTGGGGTCTCCAACTTCTCATGGCCATAACTCTCTAACCGTGAGGAGTTATGTGGCGTTCCACATACCACCGGAAATGGAATGACAAGCACTATCCATCTAGGATATTTTACTTGAAAAATTCATTTTCCTTCATCTCATTATTCCACAATTAAGCATGGGTTCTCTTACTCCACAAAGCATCTTCCCGTGAGGGCTTTCACCATAAGGGGACCACTTTGGAGTTCATCCATATTTACTTCTTATCAACCATGACAAGACAATAATGAGTCATATTTACATCAAACAATATTGGGTCCATTACCCAAACCTTTGTGGTGCGGGGATTTCTTCAAGGGTTGACATCAATGCCAACCAACCTTAATCAACAATCTCCTCCTTTGGCATTGATGGCAACACTCTGATGCAATGCTGAAATCATATCACTCATGCTCCCCCTGGAACCATGCCTCTATACTCTGTATCTGATAAATTTCCCTATGTCCTCTACATCTGATAAATATGCTCCCCCTGGAACCATGCCTCTGTCCTCTGCATCTTATACATCTCTCCCCCTTTTTCATCAATGGCAAAGGTATCTTTCCATCCAGGGCTGCTCAATAGAAGAGATGAAAGCAGAGCAGACAACCAATGCTACGGCAGGTATAAATTGCATGGATACATCCTGGCAACGCTATGGGCAGGTTTCAAGCGCATATCGAAGGCTTTCCCTGGCCATGAACAAAGAGAATAAATCATTTTATCTATTTATAGATGGTGATACTAGCATACATAAGTTTTTCTAGAACCAGAGAAAGAATCTCCATTCCGACCTCATGGGGCAAGCGTGAGTGAGTTCAAATGACACAGGACAAAGCACCGGCAAGGGGGACAACAACCACTGGTTCCAGTCCATCCAAACAAAGAACAAACATAAGAACTATATCTAGTTTCCTTTTATTTTCATAAAATAGGAGGATACACCTATGAAACCTAACCTGTAGAACTTGCCATAGCAGACAGAACTACAACAATGTGTCCATCCAAACAAAGAAACAAAATAAGAACTAGAATATCTGGTCTCCTCTCCAAAATCTCCAGAAGAATAAATCTGGATCTAATTCCACTAGTTCTACTACTCTGAAAAACAGGTTGAAACACATATCTACGTTTTCACTTTGGGTTGCTAGTCCTCGTTGAAGGAATTTGTTGAGTTGGAACATTCCAAAACCGCCTGCCTCATTCGCTAGTTTGGAGCAATAAGATCTCTTTTTTATGGGGTCTGCCGATAAGACATTACTCACCAGGGAATGAAATTGGATTTGATTATACCTGAACTAGGCCATTTCAGGTAGTTTCTCTAAGTCGGGATGGATGTCATCATTATTTAGATTGAGCCGCGCTTGGTTACATATGAGTGTATTTATTTAGCCATGCAGCCGCCATAGGGTCTCCAAAAGACACAACCCATTGAATTGAATCCATGCTTGTTTTGTTGGGACAAATTTCAAAAATTCTTTAATTTGGCATTTTTCCTTGCCCCCCCTCATCAATAAGTAACTTGGACAAGCGGCTTTGCACCTTTGTAAAAAACTATTTTTTATGGGTTCGATGAATCATCATCCCTCTCCCAATAGGGGCACAGAAATGGAGATTCTTTTTCATTAACTATACCCTTTCCTATCGTTTCCCTTGGCTTTGAGGTTGAGGCTAGAGAGAAAGGCAAGTTGCTTGCAGGTCTAATTGTTATAGGGGCACCACACCAAAGGTCTCGTTAGAGGGAAACCAATGCTTATGGCAGCCAACAGACGACATTTGACGGGAAGGAATCGATCTACGATGTCGCATAGAGACGTCTAACCTTTCCATGGCAAGTACACCCAAATTCCACCTTCCTCCTTCTCACTACTTTAGAGTTTGAAGAACAAAACTACTGAAACTACAGATCAACAAATAAATACATTGATATAGAATATCACATCTCTACATGTCGCATATCGGCATTTTCACATACTCTACGCGCATCAATACGTCCTTGTTCTAATTAGGAGCCTCAACCTATCAGCAGAAGATGAAGCCTGTAACCTTGTGCATAAGAAGCAGTTCTATCTAGATTTCCCTATTCTCTCCCTCTAGAACTCCAATTTTCACTCCTAGTAGTTCAKAAGCTGTAGTTATAACAACGACTATTTTTCTACCGGCTGACTATCACTAGTCCAACAACTAGTAGTTAMCAACTTTCGTCCAAATAGTTGAAATGAGACTTACTTCTAATCTAATTAGTGCAACTCTCCCAATGATGGAATACCTGAAATAAATACGTAAATATTGGATATTGCATATAGACATGTAACTATTCTACTTTCATATAGAATCCCTGGGGCCAGCAAGAAGTTGAGTGGGAGAGAGACAAAATATCCTAAGTGATATTGGGTGGAGGGCGTACCTACCTCTAAGAGTCCCTCCAGGTCCTCCTCATTTCACATTGTGCCATAGTCACAACCCCCTTTCGATGGGTCCGATAAAACATATCGGGACAATGAAATGGATTGTTTTATTACTGAAACATGCCTCCTCTTCTTAACGTTTCTCTATGACAGGCTGGATGGCTTTTCAATTGCCTTGCATGATTCCCTTGGTGAGCCCCATTTATTCCCATTCTATAGTTGTTGAGCCCAATTCCCATAACGTAGGAGGTCTAATGCTCTGGTTTGGCCCAGGGAAGGTTGGAACAATAGCTCTACCAAAACCTCAAAATTCGTTATCTAAATAAGCAAGACAACATTGAGATACAATATCGAATTTATACATTGAACTTGGACTCGCATATCTACAACCAGATAAAAATAGTATAGGGCTTCTACTAGGGCTTATCACACTAGGGGCTCTTCCTTACGGGGCTCTCCAGATGAGTGGGAGGTCCCCTGACCCGAGTTAGTAAGTGTGGTAAGTCATGTTTCTTTCGCACCTCCCAGGTAGGAACCATACATAGGTGGTGGTTTTGTAGTGTAAGTCATGTCACCAAGGCTCCTCTTTCAACAGAGCTTCTTATTTTACCGGGGCTCTTTAACAGGGCTCTTTAACAGGGTATCCTCATTCGACAAGGCTCCTCATATTTACCGGAGCTCCTATTTAGTCACCGTCTTACAAACTTATTTCTCGATCTCCTACTGGCTATTGCTTAGGGGTCTTGCCCGGCGATCAATCAACACTTGGCATCAAGTCCCGACCATCAAGTAGCATCATTAAGATACACCATCCATCTAGAGAGTCAAAGCATAGAGTAAAAGCATCGACTCTTGGATCAATTCTTGCCTTTGAGTACCGACATCGAGTGAATTGGACTGCATCATCAATTAGCGGTAATTGGGACCTCCTTACCGTGTCTATCGGCACATCCTATGATTGATGGACTCTCGGCTGACTTACATTGACTATGTGAGAATGAGATTTGATTGGTGAATTGTCAATGCCCCTCCCTATGAATTAGTGCCATACATGTGCCCCGTAGCTATGCTCCTCCCTATGGATTAGTCCCATGTGACCTGTAGTCCCATAGAGTATCCTGATTGAGTAGCTTCCCCTTGTGTTCTGTATCGATCGGTAACCGACGCTCAAGCATTTATTCGTCCATCTGTGACTGGAATAGAAAGTTGGCATCGACAACCAAAAGACTATCAGCAGCGAGTACTGGCATTGAAACCTGAATCGAGTGAGTACCAGCCATCATCTACACACCTGGATTGGGTGCATCGACAAGCAGCATTGACTCCTGGGATCGGCTCTTGTGATCAACTCCTGGGGATTGAGTACAAGCATTGAGTACCAGCATCAAGTGCATCAAAAACTGGATCGACTAGCGGCAGACTGGCAATTACCGGGGTGGGGAATGATGGGCTATTGGTTCGCAAACAGAAAAGAAGGTGCATTGCCTCCTAGTATCAACTGCATTTGGCGGCTTAACTCACTTGGGGGACTTGGCAGGTTCCTTAAACATACTAGGTGTACTTGGTATACGTGGACTTGGTGGGTGCCTTACCTTACGTGGATTATTCTACTGGGTGTGCTTGGTGGACTTGCACGTAGACTTGCTTGTTGGACCAGGTTCCTTACCTTACTGGGCGGTGCCTTATGCAGACTACTCTGGGCGGAAAGGGCTTTGCGTAAACAGGTCAGTTCTAGGGTCAAGCAGGTGGCATCATATAGAGAAGGCGGGTAGGTGTGCCAACTGGGGTTGATTGAACTGTCCTATTATGGTGATTCCTTGTGTACATCTAAGACATATAAGCTAAGCATTAAAAAAAAAATCATTTTGGAGTAGAAATAACTCCAAGTCTTTGGCGAAGATATTCAAAGGCTTCCCATGGAAGTGGTTTTGTAAAGATGTCTGCCACTTGTTCTTTTGTGCCCACATACTCAACTCTGATGTTCTTTTCTACAACTTGTTCCCATAGAAAGTGATACTTGATTGGAATGTGCTTCGTCTTGGAGTGCATCACTGGGTTTTTTGAGATACTGATGGCACTTGTATTATCACAATATATTGGAATGGGCTCATCATACTCAACCTGTATATTTGTCAAAGTTTGTTTCATCCAAAGAACCTCTGTACAACATGTTGTTGCTGCAATATACTCTGCCTCGGAAGTAGATAGAGATACTGATGATTGTTTATTACTTAGCCATGATACCAAACACTCACCTAAGTAGAACATTGCTCCACTGGTGCTTCATCGGTCATCAATACAACCTTCCCAATCTACATCTGTGTAGGAAATAAGTGATAGATCTTTTCCTTTTGGATACCATAATCCAAACACTTATGTTCCTTTGAGATATATGAGAATCCTCTTCACTGCTAATACATGTGATTCCTTTGGTGCTACTTGAAATCGTGCCACCTGTCCAACTGCTTGCATTACATCTGGCCTGGATGTTGTTACATATAGTAGGTTTCCGATCATTGACCTGTATGGCCTCTGATCTGTAGACTTCGAATCATCATATTTGTTCAACTTACAACTGGTTTGCATGGGAGTGATAACTGGCTTGCAATCTTCCATTCCGAACCTCTTTAGCATTTCTCTTATATACTTGGTTTGAGAAATAAAAATTCCTTGGTTTCTTTGATGTCTCTGAAGTCCCAAAAAGAAGGATAGTTCTCCAAGTAACGACATTTCAAATTCATTATGCATGTCTTTTGCAAATTTCTGGCTTAACCTGTCATCATCACTACCAAAAATAATATCATCAACATAAAATTCAATTAATAAAATATTACCTTGACTTAACTTGATGTAGAGGTTGTTGTCTGCACTTCCCTTTTTGAACCCTACTTGCTGCAAATACTTATCCATTCTGGAGTACCATGCTCTAGGAGCTTGTTTTAGACCATACAAGGCCTTCTTTAATTTACATATAGTTTGTTTTCTCTGACAATTGAAATCCTTATGGTTGTTCAATGTAGACTTCTTCTTCAAGTTCCCCATTCAGAAAAGTTGATTTTATGTCCATTTGATATACTTTAACATTTTTGGAGCATGCATAAGCTAAAAGTAAACAGATTGCTTCCATTCTAGCAACTAGGGAAAATATCTCTCCAAAGTCGATTCCTTCAATCTGTGCATATCCTTTACATACCAATCTAGATTTGTTCCTTGTAACCTATCCATTTTCATTCAATTTATTCTTGAAAACCCATTTTGTGTCGATCACATTCTTATTCTTTGGTCTTGGAACCAATTCCCAAGTGTCATTTTTCTTTATTTGATCCAATTCTTCATCCATAGCCTTATTCCAAAATTCATCCTTGATGGTTTATTCAAAACAGTTTGGTTCAATTGTAGATAAGAGTGCTAGGTGTGTTTGTTCTGGTGAACGGATTTTTCTTCTAGTCTCAACTCCTGCATATTTGTTTCCAATAATCTGATCTAAAGGATGATTCTTTTGTACTCGTTTGCTAGGTGTCTTTGGAGATACTTTTTGAACTTTCTCTTCTGCTTCTGTCGGATTCTCTTCATCTTCATCTTCCTCTTCTACTTGTTTTTCATCTTCTTCTTCGAAAAGTTGTTCCATTGATTTGGTTTCTTCTTCCTTTGATTCTGGTCTGCCTATTTCATCAATTTTTACATTGATGCTTTCCACAACTTTGTTCAATATTAGATTGTAACACTTGTATTCTTTCCTTGTACTTGAGTAACCAACAAGTATTCATTTGTCCACACAAGAGTCAAACTTTCCCATTCTTCCATCTTCTCTTTTGATGTAGCATTTACTTCCAAAAACTCTGAAGTGCTTCACATTTGTTAGTCTTCCTTTCCATAGCTCGTAGGGAGTTTTATCAATGTTGTTTCTCAGAATTATTTTTTTTTGAATGTGAATTGTTGTATGCACTGCTTGTGTCCAAAATATATCTGTCAATTTGGAATCCATTAACATTGTTTGAGCCATTTCTTGTATTGTCTTGTTCTTTCTTTCAACAACTCCATTCTGTTGAGGTGTCCTAGCAACAAAGAATTGTCTTTTTATTCCATGACTTCTACAGTAGTCCATAAATTCCTTTGAAGTGAACTCTCCTCCATTATCAGATCTCAAACATTTGATTCTTGAATCCATCTCATTTTCAACCATTTCCTTGTAGATCTTGAAGTTTTCAAAATCTTCTGACTTGTTCTTGAGAAAGAAAACTGCAGTCATTCTTGTATAATCATCAACTAATAACATAAAGTATTTTTCACCGTTTAATCCCTTTGTTGTAGTTGGTCCAACTAGATCAGTGTGCACAATTTCCAGTGGTCTTGTTGTTGAATATTCCTTTGATTTGAACCTGGTCTTTGTTTTCTTTCCTTGTTGACAATGCTTGCATAAAGTGTTGGTTGGTTTCGTGATCTAGGGCATTTCTCCGACTACTTCTCTTTTTCTGACTTTGACAAGGTTATCAAAATGCATGTGACCCATTCTTCTATGCCATAGCCAACTTTCATCTTCCTTTCCTAGACAACACTTTTCATTTCCAATTTCACTTAACACATATATGTTGTTTGAATTTCTTGCAATTGTACCGACCAATTTCCCTGAACCTTCTTTTCTTATCTCACACTTTTCTAAATCGAAAGTAAGTTTATGACCTTGGTCACACATTTGACTGACACTTAGAAAATTATGTTTCATATCTTCTACCAGTAGAACATTTTGTGCCTTTTCATTCTTGTTCCCAATTTGGACTGTGCCTTCTCCAACAATTTTGGATGAATTATCATTTCCGAAGGAGACTAATCCATTTTTTTTTCTTTTCGTAATGTAAGAAATTTTTCTTTATCACCTATCATGTGTTTTGAACATCCACTGTCAACATACCAACCATGTTTCTTCTGCTTAGCTTGTAGAGCGACTGTGCATTCTTCATTGTTATATTGATCTTGCTTTCTTATCCATGTCATTTTCTGAGTTTCTTTTCTGTGATTGTTATTATTCTGTTGAGGTTCTTTAGGAGGGACTGTCATTCTGCAATCCTTGGCCATGTGTTCAAAATTGTTACATTTGAAACATTCCACTTCGGTTCTCAAAGATTCAAACCTATTGTAACTTCTTCTTTGTGTGTCACTATGTCTCCTTGAATAATCCCTTTGTGTATAACTCTCAAAGTTGTTACTGTTCTTGTTGTTAGCTCTACAATTCACAACTTTATGTCCAAAATTATTACATGCATAACATAAGCCAAAAAATATAGTTTGATACCTGGGATTTGAATATCTTCTGAAAGGAGGTGCTCTTATGAATCCTTCTTCTTCTTGAGGCCTATTTGTCTGTTGTTGATTCTGAAATCTAAATCTTCTTGGTGGAGGAGTGTCCCTATAATCTTCCATGTATATCTTCCTATCCTCTTTGATTGTTTCTGCATAGCTCTTTGGATTTGTTTCTTACTCTGTTGTTTTGAAGCTTGATCCATTTTCTGTCTAATTGTATCCAAGTCTGGACTTGTCAAGATGAGATTTTTGACTGTTGATAATGTCATCCAAAACTTTTGAGCTATTCTGCATATTTTTCTTTTGAATATCCTTTCTTAGTGTGACAACCTCTGCTTCCAAGTTTCCAATGATCTTTTCCTTTTCTTCTAGTTGTTCTTTCAGTGCTTCTTCAATTCTTTTATCTTCTTCTATTTAAACCTTCAATTTTGTGATCATTTGTTCTAGTTCTCGAGTGTCATTTTTCTTGTCTGGTTCTGCTTGTAGTTTCTTGTTTTTCTTCTTTTCTCTTCTGATAACTTCTATGGCACACATTAATTCTTCTCGATAGTCAACTTCTGCCTCTTCAATTTCTTCTTTGACTTCTTCACATTCTTCTTCGACTTCTTCATATTCTTCTTCGKAGTCTTCTTTGTCAAAGTCTTTTACTACCATGAATAGAACTCTTCATGTCTCATTGTCACTGACTTCATCTTCATCTGATGATGAGATATCTTCTTTGGTGTATAAGATTTTCTTGAAAACTTTATTTGTAGTTCTTTTTCCTTTTTATGTGTGTTTTCGTTTTGAGTAATCTTCATCATTTCTCTTTTTATTATGAGGACATTTGTTATCGAAATGACCAATACCATCACAATTAAAACAAATTAAAGGGATCTTACCTCTATACCTACTGTTGGTTCCCTTGTTTAGTCTTTTGATGAAGTTGGCCACTTCTTCATCATCTTTCAAGGCATCACTGCTACTACTATATTCTTCTTGTTCCTTTTTCTTTTTCTTTGATCTTTTGGATGCCTTGAAGGATGCTTCTTTTACATCTGGATTTTCCTGCTCAATTCTCATTTCATATGCTGTGAAGATTCCATGCAGTTCGTCCATGCTTATTGAGTCCAAATCCGATCTTTCTTCTAGTGTTGATATCTTAGGGTTGAATCTCATAGGAAGAGATCTTAGTATCTTTTGAACAATTACAGATTCTTTAATTTCTTCTCCCAATCCTATGATTGCATTCACTGTTTCATTGACTCGTAAGAAGTAGGCTGCGATATCTTAATCTTCCTTCATTTTTAGTTGTTCAAACTGACCTCTGTAAGTCTGAAGCTTTGTTTCTTTGACTTTTGTATCTCCTTCATAAATATTTTGAAGCTTGTCCCAAATCTCTTTAGCGGATTTACAGTGTGCAACTTTGGTGAATATCGTATCACTGAGACCATTCAAAAGTGCATTTGTGGCTTTGGAATTATTCTCACCGAGTTTTACTACTTTTTCATTTGTTGGTGGAACTGTTGGTGATGTGTATCCATCTACAATTGATTGTCAAACTTGAAATCCCTGTGCCTGTATATATGTCCTCATCCTTATGCTCCAAAAAGCATACTTATGTCCATCAAACTGTGGTATTCCATTTTTATATGAGTTGGTACTCTCCATGATCTACCTTTCAGTGGTTAAACTGATTTCTAAAGGAACCTGCTCTGATACCAATTGTTGGATTACTGAGAGGGGGGGTGAATCAGTAATAGAGCAATTTAATCCTTTTTAACCATATAATCCAAGTGTTATATCAATGAAGAATTATTATCCAATAATTGCAGAGTAAATAAGCAATGAAAAAATGAACAAACATACACATACACAGTACACCAGTGTTTTACATGGAAACCCAAATCAGGAGAAAACCACGAAATGTTTTTTCTTATATGTCTTGAAGAATTACATTCATTGGAAGCACCAACTTCCTTTGTTTTCTAGATGAAACTGGAAGGAGGCTCCAACCCCCTAGTTTCTCAGGCTACAACTTGAGGGAAGCTCCAACTCCCCAATTCTCTAGCTACAACCAGAAGGAGGATACAACCCCCTATGTTCTCCGGCTACAACCGGAAGGTGGCTACAACCACCTGTCCTTGCCCCATCTTGCCACCCTGAAGTAGAATTAGAATGATGGAACCACTGTCAACCTATCACTGTAAGATATATCAATGTAAACATATACCAATAAATTTGAACCATGCATCAAACATGCATCAACTTGTAATCAACCTGTACCATAAACAAGTTCATCAACCATGCACCAACCTATACCAAATAACTTGTAATCAACATGTACCATAAACAAGTGCATACAAACATGTACCAAGTATGTACCAATCATGTGTCAACTACTCATCAACTCCGACTC
Source organism: Picea engelmannii (assembly GCA_009831015.1). NCBI lineage: Eukaryota > Viridiplantae > Streptophyta > Pinopsida > Pinales > Pinaceae > Picea > Picea engelmannii. Next base: position 206,456 of record ML780820.1, read on the forward strand.
ATCAATATGTACCAACATCATCAACTATACACCTCATGTATGTGACAACTCATCAACTACTTGTCTCAACCATGTACTCAACATGTACCTCAACCAAAAGCCCTCATCAATTTCATCATCCAAATATGATTTGTAGCTCTATAATAGACCTAGTGTATATGATCACATTCTTTCAAACCTTCCTTAACTTCAACAACAAGAGACTAGCATTTTCATCAAAATTTTCTTTAGTCTCATGTGCCTAGTTTTGGATTAGAAAACAACACTAACTTAAAGTAATCATAACTTTGTACCTGTAATGTATACAAATTTGAAACTGATACACAATGTTATTCAGTTTTTTTTATGAAATTCCTCCAGGTTTCACTACTTTGAACCTCTCAGAAAAGGAGTTATAGCAAAAATGGCGTACCTTGTTGAATTATGGCTTATTCTAAAGAGAGACCTTGTAGAGCGTGCCCCACACGAAATATTTGTTGAATTGATATGAAAATGTGAAACAACATACTAAATAATGTACCCTAACCAACACATTTGGTTTCACTGAATTTGGATCTTTTATGAAGAACTTATGACATTTTTACCCGAAACACCTGTTTTTGACTAGTTTTAGGACTAGCCACAAACCCTATTTTCCATGGAGTGTCACTCCAAAAATACAATGAACCACAAGCTAAATTTTTTGTCACATATACTTGGATATGTTTTCTCAAGGGAATAGTAATTTCATGGTCTAAATCATTATAGAAAAATAGTTATAGCAAAAATGGTGAGATGACCTGTAAATAACATACCTTAGAAAGCACCATCAAAAGAATTTATCCTTCCTTGCATTTCGACCTTCTTTTCTTCACCTTCCCTCAGAATTTCGGCTTAGATATCCTTGGTTACCTCAGACACTGATAGATATTAAATATTCTCAAGTGTGATTAAAATGAGAGAGCCTTGCCTCTTATTTATACTCTCTAAGTAGCTTCCTTAAGAACATCTTCTAGGTCACTTGGCCCCACTTTCCTTATTTTAGGGTTAACCCACTTCTAATTTCTCCATTAAATTTATTATTGAAATAATTTATTTTGTATTCACTTTGAATTATAATACACTCATTACTTCATTTTATTATTTATCTTTTAAAATCTCTTAAACCACTTTGACTACTTTGACCTTTTGGGGCTTCTAGATGACATATGAGGGTCCTCCAACTTCGTAAGGCCATAACTCTCAAACCGTGAGGAGTTATGTGACATTCCACATACCACTAGAAATGGAATGACATGTACTATCCATATAGAATAGTATTATCTGAAAATATATCATAACTCATACCGTTATCCATCAAACAAACTTGGGTCCATTACCCAAACCTGGGGTCTCCAACTTCTCATGGCCATAACTCTCTAACCGTGAGGATTTATGTGGCGTTCCACATACCACTGGAAATGGAATGACAAGCACTATGCATATAGTATATTTTACTTGAAAAAATCATTTTCCTTCATCTCATTATTCTACAATTAAGCATGGGTTCTCTTACTCTGCAAAGCGTCTTCCCGTGAGGGATTTCACCATAAGGGGACCACTTTGGAGTTCATCCATCTTTAATTATTATCAACCATGACAAGACAATAATGAGTCATCTTTACATCAAACAATATTGGGTCCATTACCCAAACCTTTGTGCTGAGGGGATTTCTTCAAGGGTTGACATCAATGACAACCAACCTTAATCAACAGAAACAATTGATTCATATATCATCACAAGAAAGCACGATATTGAATTGACCTCAAAACCCAATTCGAACAATCATCAATTGGACAGAGTTGATGCCTTGGTGGGTAGTCAAATTCCTTGCACACACTTGCCTTCATAGAAGTTTGATCAATCAAAAAGAGGTGATTTCCTCTCACTTCATCTGGTCTTTAGAGTGGTTTGATTCCTCTAATTACCAAGATAAACAATAAGTATACATATGGGCCATAACAATAAATATTTTCTTTGTTAGTGTTCTCGCAGCCAGGTTAGCAAGATGGTTTCATGGATATTATGGTACAACTACGTTGATTAGAAATGAATGAAACATCTTGGTGAGTTCTTATGCATAATAATGTCCAGGATTATGGCATGCGAGGCATGGGGCATGTATATTTAGTTTTAATTTGTATATAGTAAAATCAAACAACAACAAAAATACTTGGCACATGCATCGTGGGCAATATGGACCCTTACACGTGCCTCTAGATAATTCCAAGGGGAGGTCCCCGGGTGAAGGAGTCATTGTGTTGGTTTTCCTAGCAACATGTCACCAAAGAAATTGGTTATATCACTCCTTACTCTGGTCCTTCTCCTCATGCTTCTCTTTCCTCCGATCCAGACTCTGTTCCTCCTAGTTTTACTCAGAGTGTATCACAATCACCACTCATCCATCAATTTCAATGTCGATGTTGATCCTGGCTAGCGTAACACTCCCATAAAGTTCTTGATTCCTTGACGCTTATGATCAAAAGGTTCAACCCACCTTGTGAACTGGGTAGGCATTTAAGCAGGAGATAACTAGCTTTACCTTTCTTGCTTGTTGGCATCGGTTACACGACTGGGAGTTTGAATTGCATCCCAAACCTTAAGCTATGCGCTCAAGTGTAGGTATTTCCTTAATCTCGTAGAGATGGTTTCAGACAAGCAAGTATGTAGACAATAATTTTATTGAACCAAAAAATAGAAGCTTTGTACAATGAATTTGGCGTTGAAATTCCAAACATTCTCATTCTCCTAGTGTTGTATAACTTGTTACCAATAATATAAAAACATACATTAATGTTTCAAAATAATAGAAAAAACAACATTCTAAGATATTTAATTTACCTTGCAATAATTCCTTTACTGGGAAATGGAATGAGATAGTACAAAATGTATTTGTAAATATTTAATGGATAGACTTCATCAATAATACAAATAATAAGTCATCGTTAGGTTTTAACATTAATTCATGATAATGTCCCACAATACTACCATAAGTAAAGTCATGACTTTATCCTACGTTGGTAGTTTGTAACTCACAAATATATCGTTAATATTGGTTGGTTCAATAATTAATTAATAGTTGTGTTGTTATCGATATCAAAAGTTATGTAAAGTTCAGGATCGAAACTGTAAGTTATTGTCCAACGTATATTCATTGAATCTTATCTACCTGAGCTCATTTAATCAAGTATCAACACTCACATGCACTTTGTATCTGAAGTAGAATCGTGGTATGTTGCAATTGTTGCAACACACTCTCTCTCTCCAAGATCTCCCAATACAAACAAACATTTGTGAAAGGAAATTAAACCTACTACAGATCGGCGGATAGAAGATAAGGTGAGTTTTAAAAAGGAAAGGATATGGTTATTCTTTGTTTGGACTAGAAGGGCAATTTTTTATCTGTCAAACCTCTGGAAAGAAGTCTGGGTATGGTAAATCTCCTCCCATACCCGCTCAAAACTTCAAATGTTGAAAAGTGTAACTAGTCAGGGACTGATAACCTAAGAACTACTACAACTCTTACAAGAATCAACAATAAAACTTAAATTTGAAATAACATTTGGAGGCGGTAAGAAAACCGCAAGACAAGTAACCATAAAACATGCACGCATAGGATAACTGGATAAGGGTAAAATATTCGACAAGCGTCTAAAAAAAATAAATTATTTGCATAAAAACCTACGCAATTATGTATTTTCTAGGTGAAAAGACAAGGTGCTTGAGGTGGCAATCAACAAAATAATGATTTGACCCTCCCTTCCTTTGAAGGCGTACAATATATCCAAACTAAATCGAACTAGATTAAGGATCGTTTGAAAACAAATCATGATTAGTTCATTGAGTAAAAAGGTTTTAAGTCGACGGAATCATCGCAAACAATTGGGAGGCTAGGATTCTAGAAGTAAATGGATAATTAAAAGAACCTCTTTATTTATCCCTTCCACTCACCATAATTTAAATTCCTTTAAAATTGCACTCTTGGAAAATATACACTTGCCTACCCAGTGAGACTAAAAAGAAAGAGGTTGTGCCTAAGCCTAGGTTTATGCATCTACAAAGGTTTCAAACGAGGTTGAATTTGCTTGGGGTTTGATGACAAAGACTACAAGCTCTAATTCCAAGAGAACAAGATGAACTCAATGCAAGGTAAAATTGGTATTGAATTGTAGGTACTTTCTCAACAAAAACAAATCTTATACCTATATCTAATACTATCACTGGTATCTTAGCAACGATTAAGCAATATAAAAGAATGAAGTCAGATAAACAAACTTTTCTCTAGAAGAATCCCTTTAGATTGTAGATCGGGTTTCGGGTTTTGAACTACAGACTCACAATTATTATCTATTGTTGGAATGGAGATAGATAGATCACCTCTGCAACTTCTTCCTAAATCTTATATCTTGACTCTTATGCCAAGGAGTTCCACCTCAATAAAGCATTATGAGTAGAAGGGCTCGAGAATATGAGGAATGGTCCAAAGTGGAGGATTAAATCTAGACTTCAATATGTAAGAGATTGTTGGCCCTTGACCAAGTGTTGGGAGATCCTTTGTCAAGTTTGACCTATTTTGGGACTTTGACAGCCTGTCGAAGGAGGAGCGCAAGACGAAGCATAGATCGTGGGATCTCGTCCCCTTTTTGGGTCCTTTTTGGGGTTTGGGATTATGTAATGGGTATGGGATGTCGGCCCATAGGTTTACTCATGTTTAGGCCTATTTTGTAAAGTATAAATAGATGTTTAGGCAATGTAAGGAGGGGCATCTATGTGATGCTAGGCCAATGTGCTAAGTGGTAGTGATCGATATATGTGATCGAAGGATTGTAAGTGTTATGTTCATACTATGTGAAGCTTGCAGAGCTGAGTGAAAGTGACTATAGAAGGCTTAGTGTTGTAACCTAGCTCAGGGAATGAGGATATGGCGAGGTGCACACAGATCTTCTATCCTATGCGGAGTAGGGTTTTTGAGGCTCTGTGCATGTAACTGATTAACACAAGATAATAGAAGAGAATAAGAGTTGGTGGACGTAGCCCCAGGGGGGTGTGAACCACGTATATGATGTGTTTCTCTGCTTTGTGAAATGTGTTGATGTGCTTATATGTTAATGTGCTTAGTGCTTAATAATATGGATGGATGTTAGATCTGATTGATATACATATGCTTAGTGTTGAATATATTAAGACCTGATATGTTTCGTCATGCTAAGTGTTGTTAGATGCTAGATCTGGTTGGATACTGTGATGCACTGTAATTAGGGTTTAACTACATTGTAACTAAGAACTGAATATTGATAAGTATAAATGTTGAGTGCTCTGTTAAGTGATTAGAATCACAGATCTGTGTCCCATCTAAGGTTGCATACATCTGAGTCTTGCAACTACCCCTGCCTCTACCTCGGGTGAGACTTCACCTACTTCGCAAGTGTTGCCGAAAGGGATGGTAGTTAAGGTTTTTTGGTGCGTTGTTGTAGCATTGATCCCTCAGTCTGCCCCTGTGCCAAAAAATGGTTCAGTTGTTGGGACCTGAAACTGTGATTTCTAGGAACTGAGAAAGAAGAAGCTTTGTGCAAAGACCCAAATTGAAACTGTGATTGCTAGGAACTGAGAAAGAAGAAGCTTTGTGCAAAGATCCAACTTGAAATTGTGAAAGATCTGTGTGTAGATCTATCGCTCTAGTGCGTATTACTCTACTTAGTTTGTGAAGCTCTGTGCTAAAGAAAAGAAGTATGATCTGAAGAAAAGAGGTAAGATCTGAACGCTTTGTGCTCTGATAAAGGTAAGAATAGTGAAAAGTTTTAGATCTGGAAGCTTTGTGTTCTGTATAAGTAAGATTAGTGGAAATTTTTGTTTATAAAGTATGGATCTAGGCATGTTTGATAAGATTTGTCCTAGCTGGAAAACTAATGCACTACAGATGAAAGATGATGTGATATAAGTAGATATGATAAGAATAGTGAAAAATATGTTATACCTATGTATAGAAATAATGTTTGGACTAACAAATGGATGTCGGACCCTAGAAAGAATTTTTTGCAGGTTAGCTACTATGATCCTAGCGCGCAATACAGGAAAGGTTGGGGATCATTTAAAAGAAAGAGAGGATTAACCCTTTGGTACAGTTGCAAAAAACTAGGACATATTGCTAAGGGATGCCCTGGAAGAAGACCTAGTTGCCTCTGTTGCAAAGCTATGGACCATGAAGTTTTGGATTTCCCTAGAATGATTGCTCAGCTTGGAAGGATGAATATGAGACAAGAAGACCATGATCAAAGTCAAGCAACTGAGATTATGGAAGAACCCCAGAAAGAATCAGAGAAATTATTTCTACAGATGAAAGAAACATTGAATGATCACCGACATATCAATTTATCAGAGGTCTTCAAAGAAAAAGAATGCATTGAAGCAAGAATAGGAGACTTCGACATTTACTGTGTTATGGATGAAGAAACACAGGTGAATATCATGACAGAAAGAACTTGGGAACTTTTAGGAAAGTCTGCTATGATTCCTTCATTGGGAGGAATAGGTTTATTTAGAGGAAAGATGATAAACCTATGTGGAAAGCTCACCCAGATATCTATGAATGTCAATGGAACTTCGACAGGGGAGGAATTTGAAGTTGTTAAATTTATTGAGGACAACGCTCCATTTACTATGTTGCTTGGAAAACCTTGGATTCAAAGAGATCAAGCTAGAAGGGAAGAAAAAGAAGTCTTAGAACAAAAGAAGCAAGAGCTAAAATATTTCATGACTAGGATGATCACACACTTGATTGAAGAACAGGAGAACCGAGCGAAGCTATTTAAAACCAAAGACTGGAATGTTGAAGCTGGAATAACACTAGAAGACCCAAAAAAGATTGCAGTACCTATTCCAAATACAGATGAAGTACTACCCCTGATTTCTAGGAAAGAATCTCAAAAGTGCGAAGTTACTATGCCAAAAGAAGATAAGAATCAGAATGGGAAAAGGAATACCGAGATAAAATTCACTGGGAAAAAGGATAGAAATCTAAGTAAGAAGAGAGCTAAGATCGAAAAATTACAGAAGGATCCATAAGGAACTTCGCAGAAATAAAATTTGCAAAAATGGAACTTCGTCGGGATATCAGAACAACGTCACATGGAACTTTGCCATAGCGAAGCAATATAACCATTGGGACCAATATATATATGTTAGACTGATGCCCCGAATGGGAAGAAAGGCATTAATGGTCAGACAGTTTGCCACCAGATCGTTGGGACCGTGCCATAATGGATAGAACTGAGTTAATGAAGGCTTCTTACCCATTGCAAGAGACTTGTTACCAAGTATCTATTTATCCCATCGCGCCATGCACCGAGAAAACTTTTTCATAACCATGAATTTGAGCCCACAGATTAGTTGATTTTCACATAATGATCATCGTGATTTTTCCATCTATCCCACTGCATTGAGAGATTACTCTTCGAACTCGAGACTTTCAACCCCAAGCATGTATGTCGGACGAGTTCAGTGCTACAAAGAAAATTTTGGAGGAACGACCTCATGACCGAAAGAGTAATGTCGATGTATGCAGGTATACAAGCATCATCGACGAGAGGACTGCAAGCCTCTTCGTCGAATTCTCATGGAGCCGGATCATCCTGACCGTCAGCATAAAAGAAAACCAAACACAGAGATGACCTAGCCAATGCGAAGTTGATCCCATCTATATTACCTGACTATATCCCGCCTCTAGCCGGCGTGGTAAGTCATGATAGTGTACCCAGATATTTCGAGTGCACCATGGTCACTACGTACCTCCCAAAGGGGATACGCCCAGTTTGAGTGTAGCAAGACAAGATAACAGCATTGAAGTTCATCGATTTCAACCTCGGAGATCGCAAGAATCATAACATGCTCGCCTCGTACAAGTACTTAACCAGAACGAAGGGGAAGAACTCAAATATCATCCCTCATCCATGGACGATGAACCTCGCGCAATCCACCTTGTTAAATGTCATGAAAATCCCACACTTTGGAAGACATCAAGAAGTCAACGCATGTGTCAAGCCACTACTATCGTCTTACCATGGCGGCTATTTATGGCTAGACCATTCTATTGCAGTCGATCAGACATTGATCCATACGATCACAGGGTTGAGTATGCAAGGACCTGATCCGCAAGAGTTCTACCCAGGAAAAGCCACAGATCGCACGCTAGCACAGAATATTAAGGACACATACAACAATCTCGAGAAGGGGACGCGAGGCTACAAGGTAGCCTCCATCCAGAATGGCGCAATGCGCCTAGCATGCCAATTGATAGCTAGAAAGCTGGTACACAAGAACTAACCCACACAGGTCACGGGCTTTGTCGTCGACCTCGCGTGGAAGTGTGTAGAAGGCTTATAGATGAACTGGGTGAAGTACCTAGTCAACCATCTTGAACTAGACTGTCACGAAGCGCAGGATCAGGGCTACGAGTTTCACTTTAGCTGGCTCTTGATCCTCATTGCCTTTGTTTCCTAGGAAATGCCGGAAGGTGTGACCTTCCCGGATATCGAACCATTTGAGCCGCTTGCCGCGAATTTCACTACCCTTTGGTATTCGAGTGATATGAAAAAACAGTGGCAGTCGAATGTTGGTTTTCATACCTATTACCTTCAGCTAAAGAGAGCCATCGAATTTGATCCTCGCATGACTACGAACACCTTACAGAGGTTCCGACCCATGATGAAGTTCAGCGTAGATCGACATTTCATTTACATTACAGTGAGAGCTAGCATTGAAACCTGAATCGAGTGAGTACCAACCAACATCTAGCATTGAAACCTGAATCGAGTGAGTACCAACCAACATCTACACACCTGGATTGGGTGCATCGACAAGCAACATTGACTCCTGGGATCGGCTCTTGTGATCAACTCCTGGGGATTGAGTACAAGCATTGAATACCAGCATCAAGTACATCAAAAACTGGATCGACTAGCGTCAAATTGACAATTACCGGGGTGGGGAATGATGGGCTATTGGTTCGCAAACAGAAAAGAAGGTGCATTGCCTCCTAGTATCAACTTCATTTGGCGGCTTAACTCACTTGGGGGACTTGGCAGGTTCCTTAAACATACTGGGTGTACTTGGTATACGTGGACTTGGTGGGTGCCTTACCTTACGTGGATTGTTGTACTGGGTGTGCTTGGTGGACTTGCACGTAGACGTGCTTGTTGGACCGGGTTCCTTACCTTACTAGGCGGTGCCTTATGCAGACTGCTCTGGGCGGAAAGGGATTTGCGTAAACAGGTCAGTTCTAGGCTCAAGAAGGTGGCATCATATAGAGAAGGCGGGTAGGTGTGCCAACTGGGGTTGACTGAACTGTCCTATTATGGTGATTCCTTGTGTACATCTAAGACATATAAGATAAGCATTCAAAAAAATTCATTTTGGAGTAGAAATAACTCCAAGTCTTTGGCGAAGATATTCAAAGGCTTCCCGTGGAAGTGGTTTTGTAAAGATGTCTGCCACTTGTTCTTTTGTGCCCACATACTCAACTCTAATGTTATTTTCTACAACTTGTTCCCATAGAAAGTGATACTTGATTGGAATGTGCTTCATCTTGGAGTGCATCACCGGGTTTTTTGAGATACTGATGGCACTTGTATTATCACAATAAATTGGAATGGGCTCATCATACTCAACCTGTATATTTGTCAAAGTTTGTTTCATCCAAAGAACCTGTGTACAACATGTTGTTGCTGCAATATACTCTGCCTCTGCAGTAGATAGAGATATTGATGATTGTTTCTTACTTAGCCATGATAACAAACACTCACCTAAGTAGAACGTTGCTCCACTGGTGCTTCGTCAGTCATCAATAACACCTTCCCAGTCTGCATCTGTGTAGGCAATAAGTGATAGATCTTTTCCTTTTGGATACCATAATCCAAACTCTTATGTTCCTTTGAGATATATGAGAATCCTGTTTACTGCTAATACATGTGATTCCTTTAGTGCTGCTTGAAATCATGCCACCTGTCCAACTGCTTTCTTTACATCTAACCTGGATGTTGTCACATATAGTAGGTTTCCGATCATTGACCTGTATGGCCTTTGATATGTAGACTTCGAATCATCATCTTTATTCAACTTACAATTGGTTTGCATGGGAGTGATAACTGGCTTGCAATCTTCCATTCCGAACCTCTTTAGCATTTCTCTGATATACTTGGTTTGAGAAATAAAAATTCCTTGGTTGATTTTACGCATCTGAAGTCCCATAAAGAAGGATAGTTCTCCAAGTAACGACATTTCAAATTCATTATGCATGTCTTTTGCAAATTTCTGTCTTAACCTGTCATCATCACTACCAAAAATAATATCATCAACATAAACTTCAATTAATAAAATATTACCTTGACTTAACTTGATGTAGAGGTTGTTGTATGCACTTCCTTTTTTGAACCCTGCTTGTTGCAGATACTTATCCATTATGGAGTACCATGCTCTAGGAGCTTGTTTTAGACCATACAAGGCCTTCTTTAATTTACATACATAGTATGTTTTCTCTGACAACTGAAATCCTTATGGTTGTTCAATGTAGACTTCTTCTTCAAGTTCCCCATTCAGAAAAGATGATTTTATGTCCATTTGATATACTTTAACATTTTTGGAGCATGCATAAGCTAAAAGTAAACAGATTGCTTCCATTCTGGCAACTGGGGAAAATGTCTCTCCAAAGTCGATTCCTTCAATCTGTGCATATCCTTTACATACTAATCTAGATTTGTTCCTTGTAACCTGTCTATTTTCATTCAATTTATTCCCAAAAACCCATTTTGTGTCGATCACATTCTTATTCTTTGGTCTTGGAACCAATTCCCAAGTGTCATTTTTCTTTATTTGATCCAATTCTTCATCCATAGCCTTATTCCAAAATTCATCCTTGATGGCTTATTCAAAACAATTTGGTTCAATTGTAGATAAGAGTGCTAGGTGTGTTTGTTCTGGTGAACGGATTTTTCTTCTAGTCTCAACTCCTGCATATTTGTTTCCAATAATCTGATCTGAAGGATGATTCTTTTGTACTCGTTTTCTAGGTGTCTTTGGAGATACTTTCTAAACTTTCTCTTCTGCTTCTGTCGTATTCTCTTCATCTTCATCTTCCTCTTCTACTTGTTTTTCATCTTCTTCTTTGAAAAGTTGTTCCATTGATTTGTTTTCTTCTTCCTTTGATTCTGGTCTGCCTATTTCATCAATTTTTACGTTGATGCTTTCCACAACTTTGTTCAATATTAGATTGTAACACTTGTATTCTTTCCTTGTACTTGAGTAACCAACAAGTATTCATTTGTCCACACGAGAGTCAAACTTTCCCATTCTTCCATCTTCTCTTTTGATGTAGCATTTGCTTCCAAAAACTCTGAAGTGCTTCACATTTGTTAGTCTTCCTTTCCATAGCTCGTAGGGAGTTTTATCAGTGTTGTTTCTCAGAATTACTTTGTTTTGAATGTGAACTGTTGTATGCACTGTCTGTGTCCAAAATATATCTGTCAATTTGGAATCCATTAACATTGTTCGAGCCATTTCTTGTATTGTCTTGTTCTTTCTTTCAACAACTCCATTCTGTTGAGGTGTCCTAGCAACGGAAAATTGTATTTTTATTCCATGACTTCTACAGTAGTCCATAAATTCCTTTGAAGTGAACTCTCCTCCATTATCAGATCTCAAACATTTGATTCTTGAATCCATCTCATTTTCAACCATTTCCTTGTAGATCTTGAAGTTTTCAAAATCTTCTGACTTGTTCTTGAGAAAGCAAACTGTAGTCATTCTTGTATAATAATCAACTAATAACATAAAGTATTTTTCACCGTTTAAGACATTTGTTGTAGTTGGTCCAACTAGATCAGTGTGCACAATTTCCAGTGGTCGTGTTGTTGAATATTCCTTTGATTTGAACCCGGTCTTTGTTTTCTTTCCTTGTTGACAATGCTTGCATAAAGTGTTGGTTGGTTTCGTGATTTGGGGCATTTCTCCGACTACTTCTCTTTTTCTGACTTTGACAAGGTTATCAAAATGCATGTGACCCATTCTTCTATGCCATAGCCAACTTTCATCTTCCTTTCCTAGACAACACTTTTCATTTCCAATTTCACTTAACACATATATGTTGTTTGAAGTTCTTGTAGTTGTACCGACCAATTTCCCTGAACCTTCTTTTCTTATATCACACTTTTCTGAATCGAAAGTAAGTTTATGACCTTGGTCATACATTTGACTCACACTTAGAAAATTATGTTTCATATCTTCTACCAGTAGAACATTTTGTGCCTTTTCATTCTTGTTCCCAATTCGGACTATGCCTTTTCCAACAATTTTGGATGAATTATCATTTCCGAAGGAGACTAATCCATTTTTTTTTCTTTTCGTAATGTAAGAAATTTGTCTTTATCACCTATCATGTGTTTTGAACATCCACTGTCAACATACCAACCGTGTTTCTTCTGCTTAGCTTGTAGAACGACTGTGCATTCTTCATTGTTATACTGATCTTGCTTTCTTATCCATGTCATTTTCTGAGTTTCTTTTTTGTGATTGTTGTTATTCTGTTGAGGTTCTTTAGGAGGGACTGTCATTCTACAATCCTTGGCCATGTGTTCAAAATTGTTACATTTGTAACATTCCACTTTAGTTCTCAAAGATTCAAACCTGTTGTAACTTCTTCTTTGTGTGTCACTATGTCTCCTTGAATAATCCCTTTGTGTATAACTCTCAAATTTGTTACTTTTCTTGTTGTTAGCTCTGCAATTCACGTCTTTATGTCCAAAATTATTACATGCATAACATAAGCCAAAAAATATAGTTTGATACATGGGATTTGAATATCTTCTGAAATGAGGTGCTCTTATGAATCCTTCTTCTTCTTGAGGCCTATTTGTCTGTTGTTGATTCTGAAATCTAAATCTTCTTGGTGGAGGAGTGTCCCTGTAATCTTCCTTGTATATCTTCCTATCCTCTTTGATTGTTTCTGCATAGCTCTTTGGATTTGTTTCTTGCTCTGTTGTTTTGGAGCTTGATCCCTTTTCTATCTGATTGTATCCAAGTATGGACTTGTCAAGATGAGATTTTTGACTATTGATAATGTCATCTAGAACTTTTGAGCTATTATGCATATTTTTCTTTTGAATATCCTTTCTTAATGTGACAACCTCTGCTTCCAAGTTTCCAATGATCTTTTCCTTTTCTTCTAGTTGTTCTTTGAGTGCTTCTTCAATTCTTTTATATTCTTCTATTTAAACCTTCAATTTTGTGATCATTTGTTCTAGTTCTCAAGTGTCCTTTTTCTTGTCTGGTTCTGCTTGTAGTTTCTTGTTTTTCTTCTTTTCTCTTCTGATAACTTCTATGGCACACATTAATTCTTCTCGATAATCAACTTCTGCCTCTTCAATTTCTTCTTCAACTTCTTCACATTCCTCTTCGGCTTCTTCATATTCTTCTTCGGAGTCTTCTTTGTCAAAGTCTTTTACTGCCATGAATAGAACTCTTCATGTCTCATTGTCACTGACTTCATCTTCATCTGATGATGAGATATATTCTTTGGTGTATAAGCTTTTCTTGAAAACTTTATTTGTAGTTCTTTTGCCTTTTTATGTGTGTTTTCCTTTTGAGTAACCTTCATCATTTCTCTTTTTATTGTGAGGACATTTGTTAGACAAATGACCAATACCATCACAATTAAAACAAATTAAAGGGAGCTTACCTCTATACCTACCATTGGTTCCCTTGTTTAGTCTTTTGAGGAAGTTGGCCACTTCTTCATCATCTTTCGAGGCGTCACTGCTACTGCTATATTCTTCTTGTTCCTTTTTCTTTTTCTTTGATCTTTTGGATTCCTTGAAGGCTGCGTCTTTTACATATGGATTTTCCTGCTCAATTCTCATTTCATATGCTGTGAAGATTCCATGCAGTTCGTCCATGCTTATTGAGTCCAGATTCGATCTTTCTTCTAGTGTTGATATCCTAGGGTTGAATCTCATAGGAAGAGATCTTAGTATCTTTTGAACAATTACAGATTCTTTAATTTCTTCTCCCAATCCTATGATTGCATTCACTGTTTCATCGACTCGTAAGAAGTAGGTTGTGATATATTCATCTTCCTTCATTTTTAGTTGTTCGAACTGACCTCTGTAAGTCTGAAGCTTTGTTTCTTTGACTTTCGTATCTCCTTCATAAATATTTTGAAGCTTGTCCCAAATCTCTTTAGCGGATTTGCAGTGTGCAACTTTGGTGAATATCGTATCACTGAGACCATTCAAAAGTGCACTTGTGGCTTTGGAAATATTCTCACCAAGTTTTACTACTTTGTCATTTGTTGGTGGAACTGTTGGTGTTGTGTATCCATCTACAATTGATTGTCAAACTTGAAATCCCTGTGCCTGTATATATGTCCTCATCCTTATGCTCCAAAAAGCATACTTATGTCCATCAAACTGTGGTATTCCATTTTTATATGAGTTGGTACTCTCCATGATCTACCTTTCAGTGGTTAAACTGATTTCTAAAGGAACCTGCTATGATACCAATTGTTGGATTACTGAGAGGGGGTGGTGAATCAGTAATAGAGAAATTTAATCCTTTTTAACCATATAATCCAAGTGTTATATCAATGAAGAATTATTATCCAATGACTTCAGAGTAAATAAGCAATGAAAAAATGAACAAACATACACATACACAGTACACCAGTGTTTTACGTGGAAACCCAAATCGGGAGAAAACCACAAAATGCTTTTTCTTATATGTCTTGAAGAACTACATTCATTGGAAGCACCAACTTCCTTTGTTTTCCAGCTGCAACTGGAAGGAGGCTCCAACCCCCTAGTTTCTCAGGCTACAACTTGAGGGAAGCTCCAACTCCCCAATTCTCTAGCTACAACCAGAAGGAGGCTACAACCCCCCATGTTCTCCGGCTACAACCGGAAGGTGGCTACAACCACCTGTCCTTGCCCCATCCTGCCACCCTGAAGTAGAATTAGAATGATGGAACCACTGTCAACCTGTCACTGTGAGATATACCGATGTAAACATGTACCAATAAATCTGAACCATGCATCAACCATGCATCAACCTGTAATCAACCTGTACCATAAACAAGTTCATCAACCATGCACCAACCTGTACCAAATAACTTGTAATCAACTTGTACCATAAACAAGTGCATCCAAACATGTACCAAGTATGTACCAATCATGTGTCAACTACTCATCAACTCTGACTCATCAATATGTACCAACATCATCAACTATACACCTCCTGTATGTGACAACTCATCAACTACTTGTCTCAACCATGTACTCAACATGTACCTCAACCAAAAGCCCTCATCAATTTCATCATCCAAATCTGATTTGTAGCTATGTAATAGACCTAGTGTATATGATCACATTCTTTCAAACCTTCCTTAACTTCAACAACAAGAGACTATCATTTTCATCAAAATTTTCTTTAGTCTCACGTGCCTAGTTTTGGATTAGTCAACAACCCTAACTTAAAGTAATCATAACTGTGTACCTGTAATGTATACAAATCTGAAACTGATACACAATGTTATTCAATTTGTTTTATGAAATTCCTCCAGGTTTCACTACTTTGAACCTCTCAGAAAAGGAGTTATAGCAAAAATGGCATACCTTGTTGAATTATGGCTTATTCTAGAGAGAGACCTTGTAGAGCATGCCCCGCACGAAATGTTTGTTGAATTGATATGAAAATTTGAAACAAAATACTAAATAATGTACCCTAACCAACACATTTGGTTTCACTGAATTTGGATCTTTTATGAAGAACTTATGACATTTTTACCCGAAACACCTGTTTTTGACTAGTTTCAGGACTAGCCACAAACCCTATTTTCCATGGAGTGTCACTCCAAAAATAAAATGAACCACAAGATGAATTTTTTGTCACATATACTTGGATATGTTTTCTCAATGGCATAGAAATTTCATGGTGTGAATCATTATAGAAAAACAGTTATAGAAAAAATGGTGAGATGACCTGTAAATAACATACCTTAGAAAGCACCATCAAAAGAATTTATCCTTCCTTGCATTTCAACCTTCTTTTCTTCACCTTCCCTCAAAATTTCGGCTTAGATATCCTTGGTTACCTCAGACACCGATAGATATTAAATATGCTCAAGTGTGATTAAAATGAGAGAGCCTTGCCTCTTATTTATACTCTCTAAGTAGCTTCCTTAAGAACATCTTCTAGGTCACTTGGCCCCACTTTCCTTATTTTAGGGTTAACCCACTTCTAATTTCTCCATTAAATTTATTATTGAAATAATTTATTTTGTATTCACTTTGAATTATAATACACTCATTACTTCATTTTATTATTTATCTTTTAAAATCTCTTAAACCACTTTGACTACTTTGACCTTTTGGGGCTTCTAGATGACATATGAGGGTCCTCCAACTTCGTAAGGCCATAACTCTCAAACCGTGAGGAGTTATGTGACGTTCCACATACCACCAGAAATGGAATGGCATGTACTATCCATATAGAATAGTATTATTTGAAAATATATCATAACTCATACCGTTATCCATCAAACAAACTTGGTTCCATTACCCAAACCTGGGGTCTCCAACTTCTCATGGTCATAACTCTCTAACCATGAGGAGTTATGTGACGTTCCACATACCACCGGAAATGGAATGACAAGCACTATCCATCTAGGATATTTTACTTGAAAAATTCATTTTCCTTCATCTTATTATTCCACAATTAAGCATGGGTTCTCTTACTCCGTAAAGCGTCTTCCCGTGAGGGATTTCACCATAAGGGGACCACTTTGGATTTCATCCATATTTACTTATTATCAAACATGACAATACAATAATGAGTCATCTTTACATCAAACAATATTGGGTCAATTACCCAAACCTTTGTGCTGCGGGGATTTCTTCAAGGGTTGACATCAATGACAACCAAACTTCATCAACAGAAACAATTGATTCATATATCATCACAAGAAAGCACAATATTGAATTGACCTCAAAACCCAATTCGAACAATCATCAATTGGACGGAGTTGATGCCTTGGTGGGTAGTCAAATTCCTTGCACACACTTGCCTTCATAGAAGTTTCATCAATTAAAAAGAGGTGATTTCCTCTCACTTCATCTGGTCTTTAGAGTGGTTTGATTCCTCTAATTACCAAGATAAAAAATACGTATACATATGGGCCATAACAATAAATATTTTCTTTGTTAGTGTTCTCACAGCCAGGTTAGCAAGATGGTTTCATGGATATTATGGTACAACTACGTTGATTAGAAATGAATGAAACATGTTGGTGAGTTCTTATGCATAATAATGTCCAGGATTATGGCATGCGAGGCACGGGGCATGTATAATTAGTTTTAATTTGTATTTAGTAAAATCAAACAACAACAAAAATACTTGGCACATGCATCGTGGGCGATATGTACCCTTACACATGCCTCTAGATAATTCCAAGGGGAGGTCCCCGGGTGAAGGAGTCATTGTGTCAGTTTTCCTAGCAACATGTCACCAAAGAAATTGGTTATATCACTCCTTACTCTGGTCCTTCTCCTCATGCTTCTCTTTCCTCCGATCCAGACTCTGCTCCTCCTAGTTTTACTCAGAGTGTATCACAATCACCACTCATCCATCAATTTTAATGTCAATGTTGATCCTGGCTAGCGCAACACTCCCATAAAGTTCTTGATTCCCCGACGCTTATGATCAAAAGGTTCAACCCACCTTGTGAACTGGGTAGGCATTTAAGCAGGAGATAACTAGCTTTCCCTTTCTTGCTTGTTGGCATCGGATACATGTCTAGGAGTTTGAATTGCATCCCAAACCTTAAGCTATGCGCTCAAGTGTAGGTATTTCCTGAATCTCGTAGAGATGGTTTCAGACAAGCAGGTATGTAGACAATAATTTTGTTGGACCAAAAAATAGAAACTTTGTACAATGAATTTGGCGTTGAAATTCCAAACATTCTCATTCTCCTAGTGTTGTATAACTTGTTACCAATAATATAAAAACATACATTAATGTTTCCAAATAATAGAAAAAACAACATTCTAAGATATTTAATTTACCTTGCAATAATTCCTTTACTGGGAAATGGAATGAGATAGTACAAAATGTATTTGTAAATATTTAATGGATAGACTTCATCAATAATACAAATAATAAGTCATCATTAGGTTTTAACATAAATTCATAATAATGTCCCACAACACTACCATAAGTAAAGTCATGACTTTCTCCTACGTTGGTAGTTTGTAACTCACAAATATATCGTTAATATTGGTTGGTTCAATAATTAATTAATAGTTGTGTTGTTATCGATATCAAAAGTTATGTAAAGTCCAGGATCGAAACTGTAAGTTATTGTCCAACGTATATTCATTGAATCTTATCTACCTGAGATCATTTAATCAAGTATCAACACTCGCATGCACTTCGTATCTGAAGTAGAATCGTGGTATGTTGCAATTGTTGCAACACACTCTCTCTCTCCAAGATCTCCCAATACAAACAAACATTTGTGAAAGGAAATCAGGTAGGAAATTAAACCTACTACAGATCGGCGGATAGAAGATAAGGTGAGTTTTAAAAAGGAAAGGATATGGTTATTCTTTGTTTGGACTAGAAGGGCAATTTTTTATCTGTCAAACCTCTGGAAAGAAGTCTGGGTATGGTAAATCTCCTCCCATACCCGCTCAAAACTTCAAATGTTGAAAAGTGTAACTAGTCAGGGACTGATAACCTAAGAACTACTACAACTCTTACAAGAATCAACAATAAAACTTAAATTTGAAATAACATTTGGAGGCGGTAAGAAAACCGCAAGACAAGTAACCATAAAACATGCACGCATAGGATAACTGGATAAGGGTAAAATATTCGACAAGCGTCTAAAAAAAATAAATTATTTGCATAAAAACCTACGCAATTATGTATTTTCTAGGTGAAAAGACAAGGTGCTTGAGGTGGCAATCAACAAAATAATGATTTGACCCTCCCTTCCTTTGAAGGCGTACAATATATCCAAACTAAATCGAACTAGATTAAGGATCGTTTGAAAACAAATCATGATTAGTTCATTGAGTAAAAAGGTTTTAAGTCGACGGAATCATCGCAAACAATTGGGAGGCTAGGATTCTAGAAGTAAATGGATAATTAAAAGAACCTCTTTATTTATCCCTTCCACTCACCATAATTTAAATTCCTTTAAAATTGCACTCTTGGAAAATATACACTTGCCTACCCAGTGAGACTAAAAAGAAAGAGGTTGTGCCTAAGCCTAGGTTTATGCATCTACAAAGGTTTCAAACGAGGTTGAATTTGCTTGGGGTTTGATGACAAAGACTACAAGCTCTAATTCCAAGAGAACAAGATGAACTCAATGCAAGGTAAAATTGGTATTGAATTGTAGGTACTTTCTCAACAAAAACAAATCTTATACCTATATCTAATACTATCACTGGTATCTTAGCAACGATTAAGCAATATAAAAGAATGAAGTCAGATAAACAAACTTTTCTCTAGAAGAATCCCTTTAGATTGTAGATCGGGTTTCGGGTTTTGAACTACAGACTCACAATTATTATCTATTGCTGGAATGGAGATAGATCGATCACCTCTGCAACTTATTCCTAAATCTTAGATCTTGACTCTTATGCCAAGGAGTTCCACCTCAAGAAAGCATTATGAGTAGAAGGGATCGAGAATATGAGGAATGGCGCAAAGTGGAGGATTAAATCTAGACTTCAATATGTAAGAGATTGTTGGCCCTTGACCAAGTGTTGGGAGATCCTTTGTCAAGTTTGACCTATTTTGGGACTTCGATAGCCTGTCGAAGGAGGAGAGAAAGACGAAGCATAGATCGTGGGATCTCGGCCCTTTTTTGGGTCATTTTTGGGGTTTGGGATTATGTAATGGGTATGGGATGTCGGCCCATAGGTTTACCCATGTTTAGGCCTATTTTGTAAAGTATAAATAGATGTCTAGGCAATGTAAGGAGGGGCATCTATGTGATGCTAGGCCAATGTGCTAAGTGGTAGTGATCGATATATGTGATCGAAGGATTGTAAGTGTTATGTGCATACTATGTGAAGCTTGCAGAGCTGAGTGCAAGTGACTATAGAAGACTTAGTGTTGTAACCTAGCTCATGGAAGGAGGATCTGGCGAGGTACGCGCAGATCTCCTGTCCTATGCGGAGTAGGGTTTTTTAGGCTCTATGCATGTAACTGATTAACAAAAGATAATATAAGAGAATAAGAGTTGGTGGACGTAGCCCCAGGGGGGTGTGAACCACGTATATGATGTGTTTCTCTGCTTTGTGAAATGTGTTGATGTGCTTATATGTTAATGTGCTTAATGCTTAATAATATGGATGGATGTTAGATCTAATTGATATACATATGCTTAGTGCTGAATATATTAAGACCTGATATGTTTCGTCATGCTAAGTGTTGTTAGATGCTAGATCTGGTTAGATACTGTGATGCACTGTAATTAGGGTTTAACTACGTTGTAACTAAGAACTGAATATTGATAAGTATAAATGTTGAGTGCTCTGTTAAGTGATTAGAATCACAGATCTGTGTCCCATCTAAGGTTGCATACATCTGATTCCTGCAACTACCCCTGCCTCTACCTCGGGTGAGACTTCACCTGCTTTGCAAGTGTTGCCGAAAGGGACGGTAGTTAAGGTTTTTTGGTGCGTTGTTGTAGCGTTGAACCCTCGGTCTGCCCCTATGCCAACAAATGGTTCAGTTGTCGGGACCTGAAACTGTGATTTCTGGGAACTGAGAAAGAAGAAGCTTTGTGCAAAGACCCGAACTGAAACTGTGATTGCTAGGAACTGAGAAAGAAGAAGCTTTGTGCAAAGATCCAACCTGAAATTGTGAAAGATTTGTGCATAGATCTATCACTCTAGTGCGCAGTACTCTACTTAGTTTGTGAAGCTCTGTGCTAAAGAAAAGAAGTATGATCTGAAGAAAATAGGTAAGATCTGAACGCTTTGTGCTCTGATAAAGGTAAGAATAGTGAAAAGTTTTAGATCTGGAAGCTTTGTGTTCTGTATAAGTAAGATTAGTGGAATTTTTTGTTTATAAAGTATGGATCTAGGCATGTTTGATAAGATTTGTCCTAGCTAGAAAACTAAGGCACTACAGATGAAAGATGATGTGATATAAGTAGATATGATAAGAATAGTGAAAAATATGTTATACCTATGTATAGAAATAATATTTGGACTAACAAATGGATGTCGGACCCTAGAAAGAATTTTTTGCAGGTTAGCTACTATGATCCTAGCATGCAATACAGGAAAGGTTGTGGATCATTTAAAAGAAAGAGAGGATTAACCCTTTGCTACAGTTGGAAAAAACTAGGACATATTGCTAAGGGATGCCCTGGAAGAAGACCTAGTTGCCTCTGTTGCAAAGCTATGGACCATGAAGTTTTTCATTTCCATAGAATGATTGCTCAGCCTGGAAGGATGAATATGAGACAAGAAGACCATGATCAAAGTCAAGCAACTGAAATTATGGAAGAACCCCAGAAAGAATCAGAGAAATTATTTCTACAGATGAAAGAAACATTGAATGATCACCGACATATCAATTTATCAGAGGTCTTCAAAGAAAAAGAATGCATTGAAGCAAGAATAGGAGACTTTGACATTTACTGTGTTATGGATGAAGAAACATAGGTGAATATCATGACAGAAAGAACTTGGGAACTTTTAGGAAAGCCTGCTATGATTCCTTCATTGGGAGGAATAGGTTTATTTAGAGGAAAGATGATAAACCTATGTGGAAAAATCACCCAGATATCTATGAATGTCAATAGAACTTCGACAGAGGAGGAATTTGAAGTTGTTAAATTTATTGAGGACAACGCTCCATTTACTATGTTTCTCGGAAAACCTTGGATTTAAAGAGATCAAGCCAGAAGGGAAGAAAAAGAATTCTTAGAACAAAAGAAGTAAGAGCTAAAAGATTTCATGACTAGGAGGATCACACACTTGATTGAAGAACAGGAGAACCGAGCAAAGCTATTTAAAACCAAAGACTGGAATGTCGAAGCTGGAATAACACTAGAAGACCCACAGAAGATTGCAGTAACTATTCCAGATACAGATGAAGTACTAACCCTGATTTCTAGGAAAGAATCTCAACAGTGCGAAGTTACTATGCCAAAAGAAGATAAGAATCAGAATGGGAAAAGGAATACCGAGATAAAATTCACTGGGAAAAAGGATAGAAATCTAAGTAAGAAGAGAGCTAAGATCAAAAAATTACAGAAGGATCCAGAAGGAACTTCGCAGAAATAAAATTTGCAAAAATGGAACTTCGTCGGGATATCAGAACAACGTCACATGGAACTTTGCCATAGCGAAGCAATATAACCATTGGGACCAATATATATGTTAGATTGATGCCCCAAATGGGAAGAAAGGCATTAATGGTCAGACAGCTTGCCACTTGATCGTTGGGACTGTGCCATAATGGACAGAACTGAGTTAATGAAGGCTTCTTACCCATTGCAAGAGACTTGTTACCAAGTATCTATTTATCCCATCGCGCCATGCACCGAGAAAACTTTTTGATAACCATGAATTTGAGCCCGCAGATTAGTTGATTTTCACATAGTGATCATTGTGATTTTTCCATCTATCCCACTGCATTGAGAGATTACTCTTCGAACCCGAGACTTTCAACCCCAAGCATGTATGTCGGACGAGTTCAATGCTACAGAGAAAATTTTGGAGGAACGACCTCATGACCAAAAGAGTAATGTCGATGTCTGCAGGTATACAAGCGTCATTGACGAGAGGAATGCAAGCCTCTTCATCAACTTCTCACGGAGCCAGATCATCCCGGTCGTCAGCAGAAAAGAAAACCAAACACAGAGATGACCTAGCCAATGTGAAGTTGATCCCATCTATATTACCTGACTATATCCCCCCTACAACCGGTGTGGCATGTCGTGATAGTGTACCTAGATATTTCAAGTACACCATGGTCATTTCATACCTCCCGAAGGGGATACGCGCAGTTCGAGTGTAGCAAGACATGATAGCAGCGTTGAAGTTCATCGATTTCAACCTTGGAGATCGCAAGAATCATAACATGCTTGCCTCGTACAAATACCTAACCAGAACGAAGGGGAAGAACTCAAATATCATCCCACATCCATGGACGATGAACCTCGTGCAATCCACCTTGTTAAATGTCATGAAAATCCCACACTTTGGAAGACACCAAGAAGTCAACGCATGTGTCAAGCTGCTACTATCGTGTTACCATGACAACTATTTATGGCTAGACCATTGTATTACAGTTGATCCGACATTGATCCATACGATCACAGGGTTGAGTATGAAAGGACCTGATCCACGGGAGTTCTACCCAGGAAAAGCCACAGATCGCACGCTAGCACAAAATATTAAGGACACATACAACAATCTCGAGAAGGGGACGCGAGGCTACAAGGTAGCCTCCATCTAGAATGGCGCAGTGCACCTAGCATGCCAGTTGATAGCTAGAAAGCTGGTACACAAGAACTTACCCACACAAGTCACGGGCTTTGTCGTCGACCTCACATGGAAGTGTGTAGAAGGCTTATAGATGAACTGGGTGAAGTACCTAGTCAACCAGCTTGAACTAGACTATCGTGAAGCGCAGGATCAGGGCTACGAGTTTCACTTCAGCTGGCTCCTGATACTCATCGCCTTTGTTTCCTGGGAAATGATGGAAGGTGTGACCTTCCCGGATATCAAACCATTTGAGCCGCTTGCCGCGAATTTCACTACCCTTTGGTATTCGAGTGATATGAACAAATAGTGGCATTCGAACGTTGGTTTTCATACCTATTACCTTCAGCTAAAGAGAGCCATCGAATTTGATCCTCGCATGACTATGAACACCTTATAGAGGTTCCAACCCATGATGAAGTTCAACGTAGATCGACATTTCATTTACATTACAGCGAGAGCCGATGAACACAAGGAACAACTCCAGTCATACTATAAACTTACAGAAGAGGACCTAGAGAAGATCACTAAGGACTAGTTTTCATACCTCCTTATCCCCGCCAACCCTGCAGATATGTATGATCCTGAACTAGATAGCCTGGATACCACTCACAAAGAACAGGACACACCTGGAACCAGCAAAAGACAGAATACTGAAGAGTTCCAAGATTTAAGCAGTGCCTCATGGAAGACTTCTTCCATATCACCTGAGCGAGGAGGTGATGGTGATGTAGAATAGATGAAGGATAGAGTAGTTGAAAAAAATAAAGGTGAAGTAACACCGCTCAGAGATGAGGTTGACCCCTTGAAGAAGAGGAAGGTTTCTCCCCCGAAACCTTCTTCCCAGAAGAAATCAAGAGCCACCGTGACCAAGATGCAGACTACACTTACTCCTAATGACTTTGACTTCATCATAGCAGCTCTAAACAACGCTTCACTGGAAATCGCGGAGAAACAAGGAGTGAAGAAGGAGGAAATGTATGATACAATTGAGGTCAAGCTCTGAGGGGTATAGTAGGCTCTTCAGTCCAGTCGTGTAGTCTCCACTGGTCCCCTTCCATCGAGAGAACAAGAATTGGGAGATGAGCTAGCCCAACTCTGTCGACTAGCAAATGCAACTGAAGCTCGCCTTTGACGAGCACAAGAGGAAACAGAACAAGCCACCCAGGCTTTGACACAAGTACAAGGAGTACTTGTAGAATAGTGTTGATTTTTAGAAAAGGAGAAGATTTCTCTCTGGACAAAGTTTGACAAGGAGAAAGCACAAATCCAGCAAGAAAAGGAACATTTGCTCGCAGGGCAACTCGAGGTAAAAGAAGCAGTCAACAGAGCACTTCGCTCAGTGATAGGCTACAAGCCACAGGCAGAAGACCGGGTTGAGAATCAAGTAGAGAAGCTCATGGAAGCCATCCAACAACTACATCAAAGAATAACATATTTAGAGCTCTGCACAGTGCCCAACACTCCGCGGGATGTCAGAGATCAAAGAGAAGCGACTGCCCGGAGAAAAATCAAGAGAACAAAATATTTTTCCATGGAATGAAAGCAACTCAGTGACTGCAGTGCCCAGAATTATGAGCAACTCACTGAGAATGCATAACTAAAGGCACCGAAGTCACAGCTCCAGGAGGCGAAGCAGCAAGAAGAGACAATGCAGGCGCAGTTGAAGCCCATGTCAGCTGTGGAAATAATGAAACGATCCTAGGAGCAGTGCACTGCCCAGCATCAGGTTCACACCGTTCAGAGAAAATTCATGGAAGTGACTCAAAGACTCCAACCTGTACAGGATGAGGCTTACCAATTGTTCACAAAGATCGAAGATCGAGGAGCAGAACTGGAGCAAGTTGTTGTTGCAGCAGAACAACGCCTAGAAGGACCCGTGAACGAGGCAGTCATCCAAGAGTTCACTGAACAGGAGGTCATGGCACAACAACAAGTCGAAGCAGCTCGAGCCAAGCTCGATGCTTTCGAAGCAGAACTACCCAGATCAAAGTGACTCAGGACAAGTCACAGGTGAGTGTTGCGGGCATGTTGGCCCTTGACCAAGTGTTGGGAGATCCTTGATCAAGTTTGACCTATTTTGGGATTTCAACAGCCTATCAAAGGAGGAGCGCAAGACGAAGCAAAGATCGCGGGATCTTGGCCCATTTTTGGGTCCTTTTGGGGGTTTGGGATTATGTAATGGGTATGGGATGTCGACCCATGGGTTTACCCATGTTTAGGCCTATTTTGTAAAGTATAAATAGATGTCTAGGCAATGTAAGGAGGGGAATCTATGCGATGTTAGGCCAATGTGCAAAGTGCTAGTGATCAATCTATGTGATCGAAGGATTGTAAGTGCTATGTGAATACTGTGTGAAGCTTACAGAGCTGAGTGTAAGCGACTGTAGAAATCTTAGTGTTGTAACCTAGATCGGGGAAGGAGGATCTGGCGAGGTGCGTGCAGATCTCCTGTATTACGCGAAGTAGGGATTTTTAGACTTTGTGCATGTAACTGATTAACAAAAGATAATAGAAGAGAAGAAGAGTTGGTGGATGTAGCCCCAGACGGGGTGAACCACGTATATATTGTATTTCTCTACTTTGTGCAATGTGTTGATGTGCTTATATGTTAATGTGCTTAGTGTTTATTAATATGGATGGATGTTAGATTTGATTGATATACATATTCTTAGTGTTGAATCTGTTAAGACCTGATCTATTTTGTCATGCTAAGTGTTGTTAGATGCTAGATCTGGTTGGATATTGCACTGCGTTGTAATTAGGGTTTAATTGCACTGTAACTAAGAACTGAATATTGATAAGTATAACTATTGAGTTCTCTGTTAAGTGATTAAAATAAAAAATCTATGTTCCAACTAAGGTTGCATACATCTGAGTCCTGCAACCACCCCTTCCTCTACCTTGGGTGAGACTTCATTTGCTTCGTAGGTGTTGCCAAAAGGGTCGGTAGTTAGGTTTTTGTTGGTGGGTTGTTGTAGTGTTGAACCCTAGTTCTGCCCCTGTGCCAACAGAGATCTCTTATGCTAAGAGTGTATTGAAATTTATTAGGACTGTATATACAAAAACATAATAAGTTGTTCTTTTTCAAATAGTCCAACTGGTATCAATGATATAGGTGACAAAAATCAGTATGCCTCCATTAGAATTGAGGTTTATATATATGGAAAAATAACAACTATTGTCCAGTATATTATGTTATCTATCAACACTTTTTGTGCATATCACCATATAAATCAAGGTTCTGCATAATAATAAACAATTACACATTCAAATACCGTGACCGGGAGTTTGATAAAATGTATGGATGATCTTCAACTTGGAGGCTTGCACAAATTTCCTTCCTTCACCTGCCAATCCCAAGACTCCATCGGTACCTCCCAGCCAACGCTAGGGGAACTCTTCTTCCCCCATAGCCCCCTCATCCACAAAGGGGCCACATAGAAAAACAAGAATTTTGATAGCTTCCAATATTGCCTCGCAATGAAGAGCTTCTACTCTTTCACAAGCTTGGATTACTAAGAAAAGTGAGTCCCTTCCTCTTCTACCCCATTTCTTTTATAGGGAAATTCTCAACGACACTTGTCCACATGCACAAGTTCAACTTTTTAATTATTTTATTAGTGATTATTCACCCACACACTTGTCTCACTCTACACAAGTTGCACAAGTAATTACCCTTTTTATTTTAATTAAAAAACCATTTTCCCTCACATTCCCCAATGTGTTTCTATTTTTTCTCTTAGTTGTCCCTTTGTTCCCCAATTTCTCATTTAATGAGTGTCCCCTAACTAGATCTTAGTTAGAGTTGGATTAGGAACAGAGATGATTTTAAGGATGGAAATTTATTTTGAAATGTAGAAACCTTGACGAATCTTACTAATCCTTGATATGTCAACTATAAATGTTTGGCAATATTTTTGTAAAAATATTCACATTATAAGTATTTTATATAGTTTTTATAAAATTTTGGCGATTTTTAAGGTAAAATAATTTTATCCTATAGAATTTGGGCGAATCCTTTTTAAAATAGCAAATCTCGTTTTTGGAAAAACCATGGAAAATTAGCCCATGAGGGAAATTTAGCCCCTAAAATCATCCCTGATTAGGAGTGTTCTTTTAGTTAGGATTTGTGGGAGATTAACTCAAGATGCTACTCTATGTGTACATCTATTCTCTCATGTTTTAATTTCTTTCTATTTTAAAAATCCCTTATTTATTTTCATGCACACCTATGCATTTTACCCACCTCTATTTTGTATTACTCTTTTTCCTAGAGTTTCATTTTATCTCAATTCTTTAATTTATTTAATATTTTTATTTAGTCTCTCATTTAAACTTCGAATTAGACTTAGTCTTAAACTTAGGCTTAGACTCGTGTTAGGCTTCTAGTTTATAATTTACTGATTAATTAATACTATGATCTAACAATGTCTAAATATTTCATTAAGTTCTCTAGGCCATCTAGATTTATTGACTCACATTTTAATTACGCGGCGTTCCCTTCAAGACGCACCTCTGTGCTCCAAGGGTTCCACTCACCTTTGATTGGTTTGGAAGTTCGTCTGACCCTTGGAATCAACACTCCACTCGGTCGACCTTGTGGGATACTAAGGGATTCTAAGGAATAAGGATTCCACCTTATTTCCCACCCCTTAGATTTCCTTGTGAGTGATTGTCTCAGTCTGCCCTAAAGACATCGTGTACCTCTCGAACTAGGTAATCATTAACCTATAGTTCAGGTCATGGCGAGAGTGCTAGTAGGTTGTGATAGGGATGCTGCCACACCTCTCCCTCAAATGTTTGGTTTATGTGCATGGCCCCTTTACTCCTTATGTGATTCAGATTAGCAAGCATCATCAAGCCTACATCCACTGAAAAAAATAGTGTCAATAATCCATATACATAAATCATGTTGTAATCAATCATATATCACATGTGTGTAAAATGAAATATTCAAACAAATACAATCCACTTCCTAACTCAATCCACATTCCAAGGAAGTCCATTGATGCCATGAGAATCCATAACTTGTCATGTGTCCTGCACACTCTGGAGAAATCATCAATAATATATTTCAATACATATATATTTGAAAGTAACAATGAATCACAATACATCATCATCATGTATAACTCATAATCGAAACGAAATCATAATGTACCATAACCGGATCACTTGCATGCAATTGTCCTCAAAGCATAAGTCCATATATTTGTGCTCAGTAGAACGGGATGTTACATACACCCCCTCTTGTTTTAAACTTTGTCTTGAAGTTTGTACAGTATATAAATGAAAGTAAATAAATGTATCTGACATAGATCTACATATCTAATCTATCAAACAAATAAGGAAATTGTTGACGCATCTCATATGCATCCTCCCATGTACCTGAGTGTGGACTATAATTGTCCCACTAGACCTTGACCTGATCGACTATTGGACTTCATAGTTTTCGAGTGCGATGGTCCAGAATGCGGATTGGATCCGCCATGAGATCACCCTCGTCTAACACCTACAAATAAATCATTTCAATAACATGTGACGGATCACTAATATAATGTCATAAAATAGATACATGAAATACATCCTGCATACACCTCAAAGAATCAGGAAAGGCTAGTCGATAAGCCATGGGTCCTTTTTTTTCCACAATATCAAAAGTTCTCACAAACCTAGGAGATATTTTATCACCCTTTCCAAACTTGATTGAACTCTTATGTGGTTTTACCCACAAGAAAAATGTGTCACCAACCTCATAACTGCGGTACATAAATCCTTCCATTATATCTCAAAAATACGTCGCTATCCAATTAATAACCTTCAAACTTCAGTACCATCATATTATCTTTTTTGGCATTAGCCTTAACTTCATTGTACCAATCATCGTTAATTTGTATAGCTAGAATATTTTCTCGCAAAATCATCTTAAGAGGTATTACCAAGAATATGCATGGTCTCTGCCAATGCATATGCTACTTTGTTCATCGTTCCTTTTATGTAAGTAATCTCAAAGTCGTATTCACTAATTAATTATGACAAATGCCTATGTTGCACATTCAAGTCACTCTGAGTAAATATATGTTGCAATCCACTGTGATCTGTCTTTAATTCAATTTTTTTTCCAATCAGATAATGTCTCCATACTCGTAAGTCATAAACTATTGCTAATAACTCCAAGTTGTGTGTTGCGTAATTAACTTCATGCCTTCTTAATTTCCTAGAGACGTAAGTGATCACTTGACTGTCTTGCATCAAAACTTCTCCTAAACCTTCCTTGGATGCATCCATGCATACCAAGAATTATTTTTCCATGTCGGGGACCTTCAGTATCGACATTTTCGTTAACAAATATTTAAGCTTTTGAAATTATTTTGCGTATTTCTTTATCTATACGAATTTCTTGTTTTTATTCTGCAATTCCATGATTGGATTTTCTATCTTCGAAAAACCTTCCACGAACCGTCGATAATATCCTACTAAACCCATAAATCTATGTACCTCTTGTGCGTTCGTCGGTGTTGGACATTCCATAATAGATTCTACTTTCATTGCATCCATAGTGATACCTTCTCTAGATATGATATGTCCCAAGTAATGAATCTTTTATTGGTAAAAAGAACATTTCAATAGCTTTCCATACAATTTTTTTTTCTCTTAGACATTGTAGAACCAATATCATGTGTTCGTCGTGCTCTTCTTTTGTCTGAGAATAAATTGGTATGTCATCAATAAATACTTGAACAAACTTGTCAAAGTATTCACGGAACACCCCATTCATCAAACTCATGAATACCCTCGGGGCATTCGTCAAACCAAATGGTAAAATTGTAAACTCGTAGTGTCTGAATCTTGTCTTAAATGTAGTCTTAGGGATATCTTCCTCCTTAATCCATAATTGATGATATCATGATCTCAAGACAATCTTTGAAAACACAGTTTCTCCCTTCATCTGATCAAATAAATCGTCAATCCTTGGCAACGGATATTGGTTCTTTCTAACAAAGATCATCCTTATTTTTAACAAAGATCATTGGTGCACCCCATGGCCACACACTTGGACATATAATTTTGAATTCTAATAAATCCTTCAATTTCATTTTCAACTCCTGCAACTACGGTGTTGACATATGGTATAGAGTTCTTGCAATAGGTTCAGTTCCAAGTTTCAAATCTATGTTAAACTCAAGTTCTCTTTCTTATGGAAAAACTGGTATTTCCTCTAGAAATACGTCTATAAACTCTAATACTACTGAAATGTTTTCCAATCCTTCCATCTCGCCCTTTTCATTAAGTTCTAGGATGGCAAATAACTTGCATCCCTTTCACATACTTTTCTATAATTGTAGGGAAAAAATAAATCTCAGTGAAACCCCATGGTTTCTTCCTACAATCACCCTACTCTGTCCCAAATCATCCATCAAACTTAATCGTTTCATCTTGCAGTTAAGTATCACATCATGTGATTCCAACTATTTCATGCCAATCACTATGTCATAAGATCCTAATATCATGACATATAGATTTACCTTCATTAAAAAATCATCCAAGTTAATGTTGCAATCTATAACCTTTCCTCCAACTTTTTGCTTGGATCCCGATGGCCATTTATACATATTTGAACTCCTCATGATCGACTTCATTTACCTTGATTCTCTTTAGTGTTGCACTAGAAATAAATCTCTTTGTAGCTCTTGGATATATCAAAATACTAAAATATTGATCAACGATCGTACCTAACATCTTGAGCACAGTGGACTAGTGCTCGGCCTAGCAGTTGTTCACCACTGCATTTGTTATGTGGGCCTTGCCCAAATATCCAATTGTAGTGGGTCCTGATGATCAGGCCACTCTGGCCTTCTCAATCGGGCAATCTCACTGGTAATGTGGCTCTCCACATGTCCAACATCGAGTCTTCGGTCCAGTGCTCCTAGTCCCTAAAGTAGATGTTGTTGACCTAGAAGTCTTTGATCCTGGTATGTTCTACAGAACAAGATTAAATTGTTGTTGTTTATGTAGATGAAGTTGTTTTTTGTTGTTGTGGTGCTCTATAAGAAGTCCTCTAGTGAGTAATATGTCATCACGGTGTCGAGAACATAGGTCCTCTAGGCATATCTCAATGCCCAGAAGTCTATCTGGATTGCGTCTGATGTTGATTTTCCAGTCTATCTAGAAGGAGTCCTGCCCTGACCCCCATTTTTCATCTCTTCCTCAACTATGAGGGCCTTCTGAACTGCATCGTGTAACTTCTGAGGAATTAGGATCCTCACCTTCGCACAAATGTTGAAGTTAAGGCCAAACACAAACTTGTTGACCTTTAACTTCTCTGTGTTCATATGTGGAGCATACCTAAGTGGCTCCATGAGCTTGACCTCATACTCTGTCACCATACGACTACCCTATCATAAGGCATTGACCTCATTAAGTTGGCACTCTATGAATTCATCCGACAAATACCTCTCTCGGAATTGTTCCTCGAACAATTCCCATGACGCGTATTCAACAACCATGTTTAGTTTAGGTAGGAGTGTCTTCCACCAAAGTAGAGCACTCTCTTTCAGTTGAAAGACTGTCATGTGAGCTGTCATGTTGGAGGTGTAATAACTTAGTGTGAAGCACATCGCCATGTTCTCCAACCATGCCTCGGCAGCTAATTCGTCCATGGCACCCCCAAACTTGGGAAACTTCACTTTCTCGAGTTCTCTATGTATACTATTACTACCAGTTGGAGTGCGCTATGAACTTTCATTGGGCACAGACGCTCTGCCCTCATCTCGATCCAGGCAGTTGATCAACGCCTCTGAAATCCTCTGCAAGGATATCATCATACCTACCACATCTCCCACAACAACCTACTCCTTCTCAGTAGTTTTCTCATCTCCTTGAGGGTTAGATCCCTCTAGCATGGATACTATCAGAGGAGTCACACCTCTTCCTCCCACACCACGACGTCTACTTCCCTTGCAACCTCTAACCATGATTACCTGAATGGAAAATTTCAAAATTAATTAGTGATACA
Organism: Picea engelmannii; assembly: GCA_009831015.1. Classification (NCBI taxonomy): domain Eukaryota; kingdom Viridiplantae; phylum Streptophyta; class Pinopsida; order Pinales; family Pinaceae; genus Picea; species Picea engelmannii. Next base: position 239,049 of record ML780820.1, read on the forward strand.
TCTTTAATCATTTAATTTAACACAATTGAAGGTGTAACGAGTCCCTTGTCATAGGGATGAACCCGCTCTTATACCATATGTAAAATCCCCTCTGTTAAGACATAATGTAAGTGATTACAATAGTGAAAAAAAAAATTGAAACATCATTTAGGACAAGTGTTACACGAAAAAATAACATACATCAATATTTACACATTATATTCTCAACTATCTCACTACACAACAAGATTCAGATACAACATCATTGTTATTCATAGATCAACTACATCACATAGAGATAATAAAATATGTCTACCCACCCAACCTACCCTACAAGGTTAGGACCTCCAAGACACATAATCAACGCTCAAGTCAAGGATTCATCTAATTGATTTTGACCATTTAAGGTCTCAAGACTGACGATTGTTCTAAGGAACAAGGAGGTATCTAATTCCCATAACTCCAATCATATTCTGTAAATCCTCTCCCATGTTTAATGAACAATTAAACGTAAACAAAATAACAAAGTAGCATTATACATGAAATAACTAAGTTAATGTCATTTTTAATACGAGAAAATTGACACAACACTTAGGTAAGATTACCAGGTTAGTTTATTAAGTACTTCATGAAGATATGACACAACAAGAAATCTAACTGACGACACAAGGATAAATATCTAAGCACTATCTTGCGTATTTATGAATAAGTCATTTGCACAAATATTTAACGCGCAAGTCGTAAGATATATATTATGTGAATAATTTAAAATAAATCAATTATAACAATTAGTTTTCTAAGAGAATTACCCTTATCATTAAGGTTAACCTGGATTTCACCATTCATTAACATAAATTTTTCATTGATAAATTCCAAACATTCTCATGCTCCTAGAGTTGTATAACTTGTTACCAATAATATAAAAACATACATTAGTGTTTCCAAATAATAACAAAAACAACATTCTATGATATTTCATTTACTGGACAATGGAATGAGATAGTACAAAATGTATTTGTAAATCTTTAATGGATAGACTTCATAAATAGTACAAATAATAAGCCATCGTTAGGTTTTAACATAAATTCATAGTAATTTCCCACAACACTACCATAAGTAAAGGCATTCCTTTCTCCTACGTCAGTAGTTTGTAACTCACAGTTATATCGTTAAGATTGGTTGATTCAATAATTAATTAATAGATGTGTTGTTATCGATATCAAAAGTTATGTAAATTTAAGGATATAAACTGTAAGTTATTGCCCAACTTATCTTCATTGTAACTTATCTACCTAAGATCATTTAATCAAATATAAACACTCGCATGCACTTCATATCTGAAGTAGAATCGTGGTATGTTGCATTTGTTGCAACACGCTCTCTCTCTCTCTCCAAGATATCTCAAGACAAACAAACATCAGTGCGAGGAACTCGGGTAGGAAATTAAACCTGCTACAAATCGACGGATAGAAGATAAGTCAAGTTTTAAAAAGGAAAGGATATGATTATTCTATGTTCGGCCTAGAAGGGCGATTTTTGATATGCCGAACCTCTGGAAAGAAGTCTGGGTATAGGAAATATGCTTCTATGAGAATCGAGGTTTATATATATATATATAATGAATGGAAAAAGAACAACTATTGTCCAGAATATTATGTTATCTATCAACATTTTATGTACATAACAACATATAAATCAAGGTTATGTATAACAATAAATAATTACACATTCAAATACCATTACTAGGAGTTTGATAAAATGTATGGATGATCTTCAACTTGGAGGCTTGCAAAAATTTCCTTCCTTCGCCTATCAATCCCAAGACTTCATCGGTACCTCCCATCCAATGCTAGGGGTACTCTTCTTCCCTCTTAGCCCCCTGAGCTGCAAAGGGGCCACACACAAAAACCACAATTTCGAAAGCTTCCAAGCTTGCCTCGCAAGGAAGAGCTTCCACTCTTTCACAAGCTTGGATTCCCAACTCTCACAAGTAAAACACAGTCCAAAATTTTTTTGGCAACATAACATTACTAAGAAAAGTGAGTCCCTTCCCCTTCTACCCCATTTATTTATAGGTAAATTATCAATGACACTTGTCCACATGCACAAGTAATTCAACTTTTTAATTATTTTATTAGTGATTATTCACCCACACACTTATCTCACTCTCCCCAAGTTGCACAAGTAATTACCCTTTTTATTTTAATTAAAAATCCGTTTTCCCTCACATTCCACAATGCGTTCCTATTTTTGCTCTTAGTTGTCCCTTTGTTCCCCAATTTCTCATTTAATGAGTGTCCCCTAACTAGATCTTAGTTAGAGTTGGATTAGGAGTCTTCTTTTAGTTAGGATTTGTGGGAGATTAAGTCAAGATGCTACTCTATGTGTACATATATTCTCTCATGTTTTAATTTCTTTCTATTTTGAAAATCCCTTATTTATTTTCATGCACACATGTGCATTTTACCCACCTCTAATTTTTATTACTCTTTTTCCTAGAGTTTCATTTTATCTCAATACTTTTAATTTATTTAATATTTTTATTTAGTCTCTCATTTAAAATTAGACTTAGACTTAGTCTTAAACTTAGGCTTAGACTCTTGTTAGGATTCTAGTATATAATTTACTGATTAATTAATACTAAGATCTAACAAGGTCTAAATATTTCATTAAGTTCTCTAGGCCATTTAGATTTATTGACTCACATTTTAATTACGCGACATGCCCTTCAAGATGCACCTTCATGCTCCATGGGTGCCACTCACCTTTGACTCATTTTGGAATTTCATCCGACCCTTTGAGTCAACACTCCACTCGGTCGACCTTGTGAGAGACTAAGGGCTTATAAGGAATAACGATTATGCCTTATTGTGTGACCTTTAGATTTCCTCGTGAGTGATTGTCTTAGTCTACCCTCATGGCATCATGTACCTCTCGAACTAGGTAATTGTTAACCTACAGTTCAAGTCACAACAGGAGTGCTAGTAGGTTGTGACAGGGACGTTGCCACACCTCTCCCTCAATGTCTAGTTTATGTGCGTGGCCCCTTTACTTCTTATGTGAGACGGATTAGCAAGCATCGTCAAGCCTACATCCACTGACAAAAACAGTGTCAATAATCCATATACATAAATTATATTGTAATCAATCATATATCACATGTGCATAAAATGAAATATTCAAACAAATACAATCCACTCCTTGAATCAATCTGGAGTCCAAGGAAGTCAAGCATCCATAACCTGTCATGTGCTCTGCATACTCAGGAGAACTCGTCAATAATATATGTCAATACATATATATTTGAAAGTAACAATGAATCACAATACATCATCATCATCATCATATATAACTCATAATTGAAATGAAATCATAATGTACCATAACCATATCACTTGCACGCAAGTGTCCTCAAAGAATAACTCCATATAGGTGTGCTCAGTAGAATGGGATGTTACATCAATTCAATAATGAAGCTCCAATTCAAATATTGTTCGTTGGATAATTTTGTAATGGTTTAATTGTATAATAAATAGTGTTTATTCTTGAGTAACAATTTGATTCATTTTAGTTATGAAAATTTTAATTTTCATTAATTTTGTAAATTTTGTGGAGATGGATTTTTTAAATCCATTGTGACAATTTTATACAATAATAACATATTCCAATCATGTAAACACTAACCCTAGGTTTAAAAAACAATCGAACTCTATCTCATTAAATGTCAACTATTTTTCTAACTAGGTTTAAAAAACCATCGAACTTTATCTCATTAAATGTCAATCCTCTAAATTGATGATATTCCTTATTAGTTAATTAGAAACGTTGAATTTGTGTGGCTATTGAAAACCGCATAACTCCCTTTATTTCTTAATCAAACACTTATTGTTGATTCTCTTTATCTCGTTAAATGTCAATCGTCTAGATTGGGATACGATGAATAAAATTACTTATTAGTTCATGGGAATGGTTGATTTTGTATGGACGTTATAAAGTGCATTAAATATGGTAGAATTTCAAATAGTGAATGTTGTAATTAAGTTATATGAATATTTAATTTCATTTATGCCATGGTCCTTTTATTTTCATTCTCGTGATTATTTTGGATAAAAATATATTTAACATGTTATATTTTCAAGAATTTCATTATATATATATATATATATATATATATATATTAACCATTAGTGTTGTCTATACAATAGATAGATTCGATCTTATTTAATTACCAATCGTCTCTTAGTTAATGAGAAAATCTAATTATACTTGTAATAAATTACTATATTTGGTGCTAGGAACATAGAAAATTAAGACTCGCCCTTCTAGTTTGTTCTCCACATATTCCTTTATCATCTTTGTAATTGGATTCATTTATCCTCTTTGTTATTAGTCGTCGATTGATTGTTAGTATTTTTCATTTCTCCATGCAACACCAACACCATATCTACTAACATCAACAGATCTACTAGCATCAAGAGACATCACCACTACTTTATGTGCTACATCACCACTATTTCACATGCATTGTTTACTGTGTGCGACATCACTACTATTTCACGTGCATTGCTCACCATTACTTCACGTGCAACAATGCACAAAAAAAAATTTGTTGCAAAAACACTATTTGGCAGGGACATCGCCATTACAGTGGCACTTATTTATAAAGTGACCCATTTTTATAAAATAAGTGAGAATCACTTTCACAATGAAGTTATTTTATAAATTAAAGTTGCTTGCGAAAAGTAACTTAAAAAAATATATTAAATTTACTTTATGTTTATCCACTTTTATAATTTAAGTGAAATGCACTTTACAATAAAGTTATGAGATAATTCAAGGTTGCATGATTTTTTTCAAAATCAATTTAAAAAAAAAATTGAACTCAATACTTCATATGAAGTAAAGTAACTTTCAACCAAATGAGATAATATTAAATATATAGCAAATTTTATGGAGGAGATGTATCTTGGGAAATTAGAAACCTTGTTTGAGTGAAGCCTTTTTTGAGTGAAATGAAAAGTGTATACAACTGAAAGTAGCCCTCCAGATGCAATGGAATAGTCTACTCAGCCCAGAAATAGCAAAATCTATAAATGCATCAACATGAGTTTAACATCTCGATCAACAATGGAGCAAATCTTCAAATGGGCTTTGATCCCATGTTCAACAAAACAACGCATTTCCACACATGACGAACACCTTAGGAAACCACTCACACAACCAGATCAAATATCAATACACCAATGTTTTTACATGGTTAAAAACTTTTAAGAAGGAAACAATTCACAACCCCAACCAACATGCCCACTTGAGGCAATATATTAATGCAAAAGTAAAAATTGTACATAAGAGTTTCTCACAATTGATCGTCAGAAAATGACCCTCCATGCTCTTCAAATAGAGATGATGGACCAATCAAGTGTTAAGCCACGAATCAATATGACAATTAGTATCGATGAGATTATGAGTCATCAAATCACTTTATGTTTAAAAAATATTGTAAAGGTCGGATTACATAACTACAAATGCATACTAATGAAATATTAAAGAAACACACTTTTACCTAAAGACCCATTAGATCAAGTTGATATTAACTGACTCCAAAGTGTCTAAATATATTAACAACTATATGTTAATGGTGCAAATGAATTCCTTTACTCCCACCCTTACACCCCCCTTTTGACTATGAGGTCTTCTAAAATATTAATTAGTTCATAATTAAAATTCTTGATTGGTTGATTTCCTTTTAATGGGTGTATCTAGTTGTTAATTATGCAAACAAATCCCTTTCCTCTAACCATTAAATCCTCCCTCATTCCCTCTTTCTTTCCCTACCTTATCCATTACCCCTATCATCACCCTTATTTCACTTCACTTCCCCCCATCTTGCCTTTCATTTTTTCCTTTATTTTGTTTTTTCATCCTTCCTCTCCAACTCCCACCTCTACCTTGTGACCATGGCTTTCCAATATTGAACTGAATCAACCTTTGGTTACAAGAATTGAGTTGAATCAACCTCTAGGTCTATGTCAGCCATTAATGGGCACCCTGAATGCAATGTACCTTGAGATGATATTATGGGGTAATATGAGGTACCTAAGGGGATAGTGAATGTAATGTAGTCATAATATTGGAATAGGCACATTATGTGATTAAAAATAAATAAAATTATAATAATGGGTAGTTGGCATAAGACTCCTATGAATACTCAAGAGATGGTATAAATACACATTAGTATCATTATATTGGATGCATGTGTCTGATTGTAGTGTCTTGTAGAAAGCATGGATTGTGGAGTGATTCCTTCCATAAGGAGGATTTGATTGTGTTACCCTACCTTAAGGGTTCTTCTCTCTATATTATTGTGTTGTTTGTTAGCATTGAGTAAATTGTTTTGGCTGAGAAAACAACTTACAAAGGTAACCTTCAAACCAACTTTAAGACTGGAAGCTAGCCCTTCCAAACTAGAGAGGGCTCTCTCTAAGACTTGATCTCTGATAGATAGATTTTTTTTTAACTAGTGACTAAGTTTAGATGATTGAGGTAGTTTTTTCAAGGTTTGCTGGCAAGGAGGTATAGTATCTCTAGGGATATGGAACCAACCCCTGAAAACAAAAGAAAACAATGACTGGTAGGTAGAACTCCCAGAGGAACAAAGGCTAAATAAGGCGATGAACTTTCAGTTTTGAGTTTGATTATGTAGGGTGAAAGAGGAACAGAAACACATAACAGAATTAGAGCACCATGAAAGATTAATTCTGACCTTAGTTAAGAAGATAAACAGAGTTTAAATCACTTAATTCTAGAGCACCATTCGATGAATTCTAGACCCTTAATTATCCAATTTAAATAGAAGAAAAGTGAAGATGAAAGTAAGGACACAATAAATACATACAAAGATAAGAGAACAACCTTCAGATCACCACCATTAAAATATTTTTCATAAAGAGTCCAGGACTTCTGCATTTGCATTTCTATCAGATTCAAAAAATTACAATGAAGATAAAAATGTCTATACTTCTGCCAACTCGCCCTTCTTTACATGAAAACAATAAACATATATAGAAAACTAATTCCACACTTGGCTTCTAGGGTTCGAACTACTACATCCTAGAATCATGGATCTGGTTTCTTTCAATGAGAACAACAACTTCTACAAGATTTACTAAAAATAGAAAATCTGATTTTTCCAATCATAACATAACCAAAGTATCCTTCACAATCATAGATCTTGAGAAAAATTTGACCATATGGTTGTGATGAGTCACCAAGTCCATCTAGGGGGTACCTCGAGTCATCATGTGCATTGTTGGACAACTTTGTCACCCTTGCGTAGCAAATTCTAGTTATTGTTGTGCAAGTGTTGGCTACAACATTTGCATAGAAACTTTGCGTAACGAATGTATATTATGTGGTTGGTCGTGTGGATCTAGGTGACAGCAAATGGCTTGGAACCATGCCTCTACCTCAAAACTTGTATGCATTTCATCATATATCCTCCTTTTTTATCAGGTGAGCTTACATCATTTGTGTAGTGAATATTCGCTACGCAAGTGCTATGTATGACTATTTATTAGTTAAGACAACAAATTGTGCATAGCAAATATTTCATGACACCTTGGTGAAACAACCCTTCACCAGCATTAAATGTATGTTTTCCACAACTTTGATGATGTAAACAAAACTTTGACATGGTTCCATACCCAAAAAGGACAAAAAAGAAGGCTTCCTCACTCATATTTCTGCAATTTCAACAAGAAGATTTAGCCTGTCCTTACCTTCTTCATCCAATTTCACTTGTAATCTTAAAGCCTTGTTTTCTTTTCTCAATGACAGATTTTGTCTCTTTAAATTTCCCACCTTCCTGAATAGGGTTGCATTTCTCTTCAATTTTGACCGAGCATTAGAAAGCGCTGCACAAGAATTTTCTCTGGTTGGTATGCATTCTTTAAAGTGTTTCATGGCTGTTTCATATGATATCCTCTTTTATTCCGTGAAATTAATGATTTGATATTGAGCTTCCCTCAACTAATTATTAAGCCATCTTATGTTATTTTATCCTTCTGTGGGTGAAGTAGGAGGTCTATCACTTACTTCTTTCTTTCCCTGTGTGTCTGGACTATTCTTCCTGGATGAGGATCTTGTTAGAGGTGTTGTGGGATTGGCTACAATTGTGGTCTCTGGGTTTTGCAAAATTCCCTTGGATGTTTCACTTTTAAGATCTACCTTTTTTTTTTGTGCTTGTGCTTCAGGAGTCTTCTCTTCTAGCTTCCTTTTCAATTCCCTACTCTCCTTGTAGAATTGGGCTATAACATGTTGAGCTTTCTTGAGTTGTTGTTGCATCTCTTTGATGTCTGAATATTTCTCCCCTGGTTTCACTTGCTCCTCATCCATCTCCTGGGATGCAACTTCAACAAACTATGTTTGAACTATGGGTATGGGAAGCCTCCTAGCAGATGACCTGGTGAGTGGTTTATTGGTAGCCTGTGCCTCCCTGGGTTCATCAGTGAATTGTAGTTTTCTTCCTTTCTTCAAAACTATTTGAATGGGTGATGGATTCTCAATCTATTTTCATTTTCCCTTTTCAAAAGGACCTCCTCCTTTCACCCCTAAACTATTATATGTTGATTTCTCAGCAGACAAGGGGGTATCTCCTTTAGGATCTAGGGAAATTTTTTCTGAGGTCAAGAATGAATCCAAGTCCCTGTTTATATTTCTAAGCTCTCCAACCACCAACAGCTTCACCAAGGAAAAGTGGAACAGGCTACTCTTTAGTTGGTCATCCCTGGCTTGGACTTTGTCTACCATTTTTCCCAAGCTTCTATATAGGTAGAAGGGTAAGTTTAGGGGGATTTTCCCTATGAAATGCATAAGGAGCCTTATGTGGTATTGATATACCCTATCAAGCCTACCCTCATAAGTAAAGTATCTCTGGATTACCCTCAAAATATTCTCATAAGGTTCCAAAACGTATTCCCTAGGGATGGTGGCACCAATTTTCTGCTTTCTATACTTAAGTTTGAGAAAATCAATATAAAACAAAGGATTGAAGGGAATACATTTAAACCACTTCTCTCCTTGTATAGGAATCTATGTAGCAGTTGATATGGTTTCTTCTGATACTGGAAAGGTGACACATGCAATGGTTGTCTTAACACCATTAAAGTTCAGAGCAAGTTGCTTGGTTAGTTGCACATTGTACCCTTAAACTCTTTCACGAAATCTCATGCATCCAACCTGCTCAAAGGACACCTTGTATGTAGGGTCTGAGTTCACCAAATTCAAGCCTTAGGGTTCATATATAAACATGTTTTGTCCCTTGTATTTCTTATTTCCTTATGAAGTCATGGTTCTGCAATGTCTTCCTTGCAAAAGTAAATTTCAGACTGCTCAAAGTAGAAAAACCTTCACGCTCAGCATGCAAGCTTGCGTAGCAAACTAGGATGGCTATAAGGGTTTGGCTCGAATGAAGATAACCTAGTTATATGAAAGGCAAATTCGTTCAGAGGCTAAACTTGCAATGGGCTCCAAGAAAAGCTCTTAGACAGTGATTGAAACGAATGAAGAGTGCGCAGCAAAAAACAGAGTAACAGGTTTGCGTAGCGAATGGAAGCACACAAGATTTGCGTATCGAATGGATTTTTCACATCATTTGTGTAGCGAGGTGATCGTTTGCGTAGCATATAGCTTTGAAGCTTATTCGAAAGGCTATGGATTATGCCTAGGTCACGAAGGCAATGCAAAAAGAAAAAAAAGGTGGCCAATATACATGCATGAATGGATAAGGAGTGAAATTTGAAATGGGAAGTGCTTATCCAAGGTGACAAGATGTTTCAAGGAAAATTAAGGAATTTTTGCAGTGAACTTGCGCAATGCACACATGTTTGAAGCTTGCAACGATACAAATGACATGGAGTGTCATGATGGTCCCTTATATGAACTCATGAGAGGTGATGATGAACCATAATACTCTTTGACATGAAATTCACCCTAACCTATGACTCGACCTTAGCAAATAATTTCCCACTTTTGTTATATGATTCTAGACTTAGGAAAAAATGGACCATTACAAAACTTGAGCACGATGGACTTTTAAACTCTTGACTCTTTTCTTTTTATGATGGTGTTTTATGAGAAATACAATACACCCTTTAACCCAACTTATGGCTAGACCCCTTACTGACATTCAAGTCACTTTTTATTTAATTACTAACCTCATAAACCTTAACACACTAACTATGACTCATCCGGGGATGCCTTGATCTTCCCAAGACCATGGCATGAATTTTCAAACTTTAGACAAACTCTAAGTTTTACCCTAAAAATATTGATGCTAACATTGTCCATGGTGAATGTTTAGATATATTTAGTATTTAAGGGTTTATCTTTGAAGTTTTACAATCAATTCTCTCTTATATCTATGCAGGTTCACTCAAGTGGTATTATAGCTCTTTCTTGGGCATGAAGTGGGAGAATTTTTTTTCTTTTTGCATATTTTTTATGGGAAAAAGAGAATATTTAGGTCAATTCTTGAAACTTTCTATGTAGAATTTGAAGAAACCAACCATAGATATGAATTCTTCTTAAAAAAATACCCAATTTAAAAAAAAAAACATTTAAAATGGAGTTCAAGAAGTGGAGATATCATTTATTTAAAATCAGTATTTTTTAAGGGTTTTTTTTGTGATGGTTGTGCAGTTGCAAATTGGATATATTTTGAAAGAGTACATAGATTTAAGTCAAACAAGTGCCACTAGATCCAAAGAAGTCGTGGAATGTCATAATTTTGGTCATAATAGCCAATTTGAGAGGTAAAACATAATTTATAATCATTTTTCCTTTTCAAACTCATACCCTAACTACATAAAGGAGCTACATTGAAAAGTAAGTGATTTTCTTTGAAATCCTAGTTCTATTTTTGGGTTTTCAAGCAAGATGTATTTTACAGGAAAAAATGATGGTCCTATTATTGAAGAATAAATATAAAATGGATGAAGTCAAATTCATTATGGAAAGAGGAATGGAAAGCTCATCTACAATATGGTTTCAAAGATGATACTGCCATATGGTGGTGGTCATTTGACTATAACAAGATGATGAAAATTTTCGATGAAGAATACGAAAAATTATGTTTAGACAAGTGGTGTCATGTTGTGAATAAGGATAAGAAGATCACTAGGGATTTATTTTCATGTGACAAGTTCATATTACAAGTTCATGGATGTATTCAACAAGAGAAGTGTTGAGTTCATTTTTATACCTTCATTTTGCCTTATAAACCATGATTTCATCCATCAAACCTTTCATTTCACCTTATATTTCATCATATTTCTCATCCAAATAGCTATGAAAGGTACATTTAGCATTGTTTAGCTTTTGAATTAATTTTTAGAATTTT
>ML780820.1:251249-271561 GCA_009831015.1 Picea engelmannii
TAGAAGCTTAGTTTCTCTTTCATATCCAACTCTTTAGATACATTTTCATGCAATAATCAAATCTATCTTAAAGCTCATATATTTTGAGTGCCCATCTAAGTCTTACAAACTCTGGGTTGACAATAAATGCACTCTAATTTACTTGAGTAGATTGGAGCCCAACAAGAAGGTCAATGTTTTTATCAACCTTAGTTGCAATCATAATCTCATCCATGTTAATTTGGCTAAAATATTGCAAGAACATGTAAAGAATATTCAAAGCACATATGTTGAAGGTGAAAATATTCAAATTTTTAAATATTTCAAGATTATCATGGATAAATGTGTGTTGCATTCAAATATGTATACTATAGATATGGATGACGTGGATATTGTTTTGGGATATCCATGGATGGAATCAGTCAATACAATTAATATAAATGTGAAAAAGAATTTTTTTAAGTTGTGGTACAAAAAAAAGAAAATTACATTGTAAGATATTTATCTTATTAAACAGGAAGGGTGCAAGGAGGCATATGAAGAAGTACTTGCGGGAAAAGAAATTCTAGTACCTCAAGAAACATAAGATGAAGTGTCCAGGGTTGATTCGGAGGAAGATACTACATAAGCATTTAAAGAAAATCCAAAGGAAGAGAATAAACATGAAGAAGAAACGAAGGAACCATATGTTGAAGAGTCAAAGAAAGAAGAATCGATCATTAAGGATTTTGTATATCGCCACCCACACCACATGGAGAAACAATAGTCATCAAGGCTAGGGCATGAGCGTTAGAAAACTTATTATGGACCAACATGGAACCAGAGAGGAAACTAGTATGGAGGCACATGGAGGACTAAAATAACTACATGGAGATATCAGAGTAGCATAAAAAAGACATGGATCACAAGAAGAAATTGGAATCAAGATCAAGGAAAGGCCACATTTGGACCATGTCCACATTTCACTAAGATAGATGGATGTTTTGGCATAGTACTAGTTGTCTACTTTTCTTATTAAGTCATATTATATGGATTCCTTGATCCAGAATCGGATCCAGGAGCTTGATGGGGCTCAGAAAGGCCTAAAAATAAAAGTTCTTAGAATGGCTTCAAAATGGACTTGTGCATAGGCCTTGTCGATATGAACCCAATGCAACTTGAACGAGATCAAACGAACGTCGTATGCTCAAGTTATGGCGATCTGTTCATTTTTCCAAACATGCATAAAAAATGATGATTGCACAACCCATACAGTGCCACGTGGAAGCTAACTGTACAGGCTGTACGGTCGTACAGATGACGTGGAAGGCACAGTTTTTTCCAATGTGGCAGGGTCTATACAGCTGATGTGGCAGGGTCCGTACAGCTAACATGACAGGGTTTGTCCAACTGACGTGGTAGGATAACTGGGCGTACGGACACTGACGTGGACAGGACAGGTGGACCAACCGAGAAGTGACATGTGTCACCACTATAAGGGTGACACGTAGCACATCCATATGGAAACACATGGCAGGGTACGGTCAGCTGACAGGGTATATGATGTGACAGCTGGGAAAATCCTCATTTGACACGTGGCAGTAGGTTGGCATATGAAGCGGTGTCACATGGAACCCAGGTATTGGTTGTGTTGGTTGTCAAAAAAAAATTTGAAATCCACAAGGTTTGAACCTCCGACCTCCTCGGGTGCCAACGTTTTAACAACCGGGCGCCAACCATACAGGTTGTGTTTGTTGCTTGTTGGATATTTGACGTATATTTGTTATACCGTGGGCTAGGATCTAGGACCAATGAAACGGATATGCGCGCGGAGTTAAGAGCCTAGGCCATATGGCCTTTGCATATGATTGAGCGTCGAAATCTTGGGGGGCCATGGGATTTGGGCCTAACCACCGGCGGGAAATCTTATCATGTGACTCGGGGGTAATACCAAAGTCCAGGCACCCAGTTCGGTACTTGGTCCCATGGAATTTTGACAGGTGACCAGGGTTTGTGGGGTAAGGGCCAACGCATAGCCCCGAGGGGGTTGGTGCTTGGCCACATGTATTCATATGACCATGCAAAGGAGTCGCGCGCCCATGACTGGGGGCTTGTCCCCAATAATTTTGCAAAAGTGGTTTTTCTAACCATATAATAGTGATTTTAAATGGATTTTTAGCCAGATTGAGGGGATTTAATCCATTTTTTGGGGATATTGGGCCCTTTTTGAGGCCATATATTGGGGGGAAGTTGGGAGATGGTTACCAACTTCAGATATATATAAATAAGGCCTTCTTGCGGCCATGGGAGGAGGTTTAGAGTAGGTTTATGTTGAATATTTTCCAAGCCAAATCCATTTTTATGCAGGGAAGCTGTTGAGGAGCCCACCTTTGAGGGCCATTTCTTGGAGCTCCAGCCATCCGATTTGAGTGTTGTTACTTATGTTAGGTTCTAGAGATCTGGTAGAAAAATACCAGATCAGTTTTGTAACCTTTTGGCACTGTTGTGATTTACTTATTGAGCTTCAAACAGAAATAATAAAACCTCACCCACTGAGAAAAGGCCTAGAAACGTAGGCGAGATTGTCGAACTCTGTTATCACATTGGTGTTTATGGCTTGTCATTGTTTATGATTTATTTCAGATCTAGATATGTGTATATGGATATTATGATTCTTCTATAATTAGTCCTCTTTATTTAAGCTTCCTAATTGGTTAATCAACACATGCTTAATAACTCAACCATAGTCGTGTAAAAGATCTTTTGGGATCAAGTGGTATCAGAGCTAGTTGACGTTTGGATTTAATTTTTGCATGTTAACCAGAGAAAAGCTACATCATGGTGAAGGCGAGCTTGTTGAAGAGAATACATTGATTGGATTGATAAAGAGAACCTCTCAAAGCAAGAGGATAGCATCGGAAGAGGGACTTTCTCAGGATGAGAAATAGTTTCTAAAAACTTTCTTTGCTATGTCGGAGATGATGAAGGTTTTGTATGAGGATTACTTGGAACGAAAGAGACCAAATCTGTGTGAATCTTCAAATGGAAAAATTGAAGAAGGAGAGGATCCTCCTCAAATTCCTCCTTCACCTCCATCTTCACCTCCTTCTTCTCCTTCTTCTTCAAGTTCAAGTTCTAAATCCAATGCAAAGAAACATGTTCATAAACATAAGAATGAAATTCCATTATTAAAACTTGATGTTAAATTCAAATTACCCATGTATGATGGTGAAATTAATGCAGAGAGACTTGAAAATTGGGTCAGACAGATGGAGGTCTATTGCAGTGTGCAACAGATCAAGGATGAGGCCACACAAATCAAGTTGGCATCATTGAGACTTGCAGGCACATCACTAAACTGGTGGCAAAGCAAGTTGCAAAATGTCACGCAACAAGTGGGTAATGTATTTCCATTATGGAAAAGTTTCATTTATTCACTTAGGAAGCAATTCTATCCTTTGGGTTATAAAGAGAAAGCGTTAATAGAATAGAAATCTTTAAAACTAAGAAAAGGAAAAATAATACAAGAGTATACAGATGCCTTTTGTAAAATGGAATTGATGTTAGATATCCCTTTACATACCCAAGAAACTCTTATGAAGTATATAGGAGGTTTACCTGCACATATTAGAAACATTGTATTCATGTTTGGACAAACTAATCTGGATGAGGTTTATGTTCAAGCGACATACATTGAAGCAGGGAAAATAGGAATTGGTGTATCAGGGGAATCGTCTTCAAGGAAAGAGGACAACAGGAAATGGCATGGAAAGGATTCAAATTCAGTGACAAGGAAAGTAGAGAGGCCCTCTTGCAAGCATTGCAAGAAAGAGGGGCATGATGAGGACCATTGTTGGCAATTGCATCTCAAGAAGAGGCCAAAGTGGTTCAAGGAAAAGAAAGGGAGGCAAACAGTTGCAACGACAACACAACCAATAGACTTGGGATTGAATTCAGGTGACGAATCTAAGGTCTCATTGGTTGGTATGATAGGTAAATTGGTGAAGGAATTGATTGTAGAAGTAACTTGTTTCACATCAGGGTCATCATGAGGCACACAAAGATAGACACATTGATAGATAGTGGATCTCAATCTAATCTAATTTCAGAGGAATTGGTTAAGAAATTGGGGTTAAAAACACAGATGCATCATAATCCCTACACACTTAAATGGATAAGCAACAATCATCAAATGCACATAACCAAGCAGTGCACATTAAACTTTTATATTTCATCTAATTTTGTAGACAAGGTAAAATGTGATGTGGTGCCACTAAGTGAATGTGGAATGGTCTTAGGTAGTTCATACTTGTATGATTGTAAAGAAATCTTCTACAGGAAAAAGAATCAATATCAATTAACCAAAGAAGGTCAAGAATATGTGGTTCATGCTCATCATGTAAAGGAAAATAAAACTCTTCAAACTATGGAACAATTAAAGAAGGTAGTTCAAGCAAGAAACAAACCTATAATCGTTTCAAATCAATTAATAGATCTTAAGAAAGAACATGAGATGATTGTAGAATGGAAAATTAATCACAGTTTGCTTCAAGATAAGCTATTGACGTGCAAATATTACAAACATATCAGCTCATTTGCAGTCATATTTTTTATGCTATCATTATTAATGTTGTCCAAATGGATGATAGTGGCTTCAATAAGATGTGGTAGGGTTCAAATGGCTAATGATATGCTGTCAGTTGTCATGATTGTGTTATAGTTGATCTTGATGAGACAGGTGCACATGACAGAGTTCAAAGACAGAGAACAAGTCAGGTGTCCTATCCCAAGCTTGATGATTTGGTCAGTAACCTTTTAGGGACCAAAAGTTCCTTTAGTGGGGAGGTGTGATCCAGAATCGGATCCAGGAGCTTGATGGGGCTCAGAAAGGCCTAAAAATAAAAGTTCTTAGAATGTCTTCAAAACGGACATGTGTGTAGGCCTCGTTGATAAAAACCCAATGCAACTTGAACGGGCTCAGACAGACGTCATATGCTCAAGTTATGGCGATTTATTCATTTTTCCAAACAGGCAAAAAAAAATGATGATTGTACAGCCTGTACAGTCCATACAATGCCACATGGAAGACGACTGTACAATATGTACAGTCATACAGCTGACGTGGCATGCACGGTTGGCATTGACGTGGCAGGGTCCAGACAACTGACGTGGCAGGGTCCGTACCACTAACGTGGCAGGGTCAGTACAGCTAACGTGGCAGGCTGACTGGGCATACGGACGCTGACATGCACAGGACAGGTGGACCGATCCTGAAGTGACATGTTTCACCACTGCAAGGGTGACACATGGCACATCTATACTGTGACACATGGCAGGGTACTGTTAGTTGACAGGGCAGATGATGTGACAGCTGGGCAAATCATCGTTTGACACGTGGCAGTAGGTTGGTGTATGGAGTAGTGAAACGTGGCCCAGACATGGGTTTCCACATGGGACCCAGGTATTGGTTATGTTGGTTGTCAAAAATTTGTTTGAACTCCATAAGGTTTGAACCTCTGACCTCCTTGGGCACCAACCATACGGGTTGTGTTTTATTGCCTGTTGGAGATTCGACGTATATTTGTTATAAGTTGATAGTGGCGGAGATTTGGGGGATAGCCACGGTCGGCAGGGGCCAGCCCCATCCGCCAATGAAACAGATATGCACGGGGAGTTAAGAGCCTAGGCCATATGGCCTTTGCATATGATTGAGCACCGAAATCTTGGGGGGGCATGGGATACGGGCCTCACCACTAGCGGGAAAGCTTACCATGTGACTCAGGGGTAAGACCAAAGGCTAGAAGCTTAGTTTGGGACTCGGTCCCATGTAATTTTGACAGGTGACCAAGGTTTGCAGGGTAAGGGCGAGCGCGCAGCCCCTAGGGTGTTGGCGCTTGGCCACATGTATTCATATTACCATGCAGAGGGGGTGCGTGCCCAGGACTGGGGGCTTATCCCCAATAATTTTTCAAAAGTGGTTTTTCTAACCATATAATAGTGATTTTAAATGGAAATTTAGCCAGATTGAGGGGATTTAATCCATTTTGGGGGGATATTGGGCCCTTTTTGAGGCCAGATCTTGGGGGAAAGTTGGGAGATGGTTACCAAATTCATATCTATATAAACCATGCCTTCTTGAGGCAATGGGGGGAGGTTCAGAGCAGGTTTATACTGAATATTTTCCAAGCCAAAGCCATTTTTATGCAGGGAAGTTATTGAGGAGCGCACCTTTGCGCACCATTTTTGGGAGCTCTGGTCATCCAATTTGAGTGTTGTTTCTTCTGTTGGGTTCTAGAGATCTAGTAGAACAAGACCATATCAGTTTTGTAACATTTTCTCACTACTGTGATGTACTTATTAAGCTTCGAACAGAAATAAGAAAACCCCGCCCACTGAGACAAAGGCCCGGAGACGTAAGCGAGATTGCTAAACTCTGTTATCACATTGGTGTTTATGGTTTGTTGTTGTTTATGATTTATTTTAGATCTGAATATGTGTATATGGATGTTATGATTCTTCTATAATTCTTCCTCTTTCTTTAAGTTTCCTAATTGGTTAATCAACACATGCTTAATAACTCAACCATAGTCGTGTAAAAGATCTTTTCGGATCATTCTTCCCATGTTTCGAGAGTGAAACATGCCAAGGGGGATGGAATGTAATGTACCTAGGGAGGATAATATGGGGTACTTAGGGAGGTACCTAAAGGTATAGTGAATGTAATGTGTCCATAATATTGGAATAGGCCCACTATCTAATTAAAAGGAAATTATATAATAATAAAGGGTAGTTGTCATAAGACCCCTATGAATACTCATGAAACAGTATAAATACACATGAATATCATTGTATTGGAGGCATGTGTTGGATTGTATCATCTTGTAGCAAGCATGGATCATGGAGTGATTCCTTCCATAAGGAGTATTTTATGGTGTTACCCTACCTTAAAGATTCTTATCTCTATATCTTTTTGTTGTTCATGGCGAATGTTTTGGTATCTTGGATATTCTAGGGTTTATTTCTAAAGTTTTATGGTTGATTATCTCTTATATATTTGAAGTTTTACTACACTAGAAATTAATTACTAAAACCCAAATCATATACCAATTATGAATCCATGTAAAATTTTCCAATTTTGGGGAATTCCTTGAGATGGTGGGGTATTTGATTCAATACAATCTTTCCCCAGTCTAAAATTTCCTTTTTCCCAATAAGTATACAATCAATTATATAAACCAAACACCTTTAAAAATTCATCATGGAATCATTCCAAAGTACCATAAGGAACAACCATATGAAGTCTATGTAAGGTTGTTCCATCTCTACAATATCTCAGATTCTATCTTTTTCCATAGTCTTTCAGGGTTGAACTCTCTAGTGGTTCAACAATATAAAGCTACCACCTTGAGAATGAATAAATTCATTGTCCTTCGTTAGATTAAATTTTTAGTTTTGTTCTGGTAGATGCAATATTTCTTTTAAATAATTAGGGGTGAGCGGGAACGGAAAATTCCCTTCGTATTTGGTTTCAATCACTCTATGTTTGTAGTTAAATTGACTAATGCACTAGGTGACAATTTCTCTACAACTAAATACCACCATAGTATCACCCACCTATAATATACCATGTATCCAAAAAAAATTCTCACTTATTTTCCAATCATACATGCCCAAAATAATGCCTATAAACCATGGACCATTTTAATCTCTTGTTACCCAAAGCATTAGAATTTATCATGTCTCTCGCCTAAAGCCTTTTTCTTGTAGGTACCATTATGAGAATGATATTGTCTCATACTTAGTGTGAATAGTTTTGAACAATAAATTTTATGTCCTAGATTAAATTTCATTTAAAATTCATCATGTGTTTGCATTAACCATGGGATATCCCCATTCCTATCCCTTTAAGACCACTACAACTCCCACCATGTGTTTTCCAATGATTAGATTTTTTTTGCAGTGAGAACATGGGCCTTTAAGTGATATTTATGTGTTAAGTTATGGTGTATTCCATACATGCTTTGAATACTAATTTGATAAGCTTTATGTTTTATAGGAGAAAATGAGGTTGTCATAAAAGGAGAAAAAACAAAGGGCAAGTAAAGGCATATTATTTCCAACTCATAGAAGAAAACACATTAGTAGTTCAATACATGGAGATTGAGACAATAATTATTATCAAAATCTCGATATATCACATGATGTCCAAGATATCCATGGTACATTAATAGATGGAGAATCAAATTTGTGGAAATTTTATTTAAAATTAAAGGAAAGATGTGAAGGCACATGTATGGAGACTAGTGAGCTACCCACTACCACACCTGTTGTGGCCAAGGAGAAACATGTTCAACCTTATACAGGTGAACAAACACTAATTACATATCTTCCAAGTAATGTGCCAAAAGCTACACTTGTTGCATCTACAAATGTTAGTGGATATGCATAACCCATTTTTGGTTTTGAAGATGTATCAGTTATTGTTAAAAGTTGAAGACTTCGTCAAGAGTTGTATAGGTGTATAGAAAGGCAAGCCAAAGAAAGAAAATTAGAAGGGAAGAAGGGTTTCTAGGTAGAGGTAAAATATGGTCAGCCTATTTGCCAACATGCTTCAAGGTGAGCCACAGAGTTGGGCTTGAGAATCAAGTCTCATTTGGATGTTACCAAAACCAAATTTTTAGATCAAGATGAAAGAAACGTTGATCAAGTGATTCAACAAATGTAAAATGATTTTGAGATTATTGGAGGAAGGATATCCATAAATATTACAAGCATAGAATGAAAATTTTGATGAAAATTTTAGACATAAATGCAGAAAACTAATTTTAGATGAAAAAAACAAGGAGATCAGTTTAACTCCAAAATGGTGGGAAGATTTGAAGGAAAGTACGTGTTCTAAAGACAATTTAACAAAGAGTACACTACAAGAAGAACTATTTATGGCGGAGGTTTTTTCAGAGGGTTTTAGTGTTAAAAAATTTGGAATTTTTTTCAAAAAGACCTATGTTATGACCTCCTCTATTGAATACGAAGGTTTTAGTAGAGGTTTTAATGGATCTTCCATATAACTAAAAACAATTGGGTGGACGGAGGTTGTAGTAGAGGTTTTGTTTTCCAATGCTTTTATGGTCAAAATGCATCAGTGTGCTCTTAACCAACCTACCCCGGAGCGTTCATATAAGACAAACGCCCTTATGCACTCTTAACCAACCTTCCCTGGTGTTAATATAATATAAATGCATCGATGCGTGTATAATTATTGTGCATAGATTTCTCCTTTTTCATTATATGCATAGCATTGATGCTCTTATAATTTCTACGCATAGATTCTGCATTGTTTGTGTATGAAGCATTGGTGCTTTTTAGTTTTTGTACACCCCAGTGCGTTTAAGTTACAGTGTGCCTCGGTGCGTTTAAGTTATCATGAGACCCATTGTGTTTAATATAGCATGTGCCTCGTTGATTGTATAATTAGTACATACACGGTGTCTGTATTACCATGTGCACCGAAGGGAAGTGAAATTTTGAATATTTGAGGTGAGATGTTGGCGTCATTATTTTTACTAAGTTTTGGTGCGTATATTATACTTAAAGCACTAGTGCATGCATTATATTTAGATCCCTAGTGGGTATAATAAAATTAAAGCACCAGTGCATACATTATATATATATCCCTGGTGTATATTTTAAACATGAGCATCGTAAAATTTTGAAACGATAAATATTATTGTACGTTATGTCATTTACAGAACAATGTTTTTTTCTCAATAGTTTGTACCAGTGCATTATTATAATTAATGGCCACCAGTGTGTATGACACCTCAAAATGCACCACTTTCTATATTATGGCATGTACTGTCTAGTGAGTACATAAGAATACATTGCACTAATATCTATATATTTTAATTAATTGTTTTTTTACAAATTTTCAATTAATCATCTAAAAAACAAATATTTATTCTAATAATATTGTTTTATATTGTTATTATTTCATTTTGATATAATGATTGCATTAATTATTTATTCAACAAATTACACCTCTATTATTTGTAACAATGTAAATCATCCACATATTAGTTATTCATCAACGCAACATTTTACAATATTCGACAATGCAATAAAATAAGAAACTCGTTTTATTATATATGAATAAGAGACCCATTGTCATACAAAAAGGGACAACGTAAAGGTCCAGAATAATCAAATTATGTAATTGTTACACCTATTGGTAACATATCCTCATGCAATTAGGACAATATTTTCAATAGATTAAACAAAATCCATGATTTTAACAGACAATTATTCCAAAACAGACAACTTGCAGTAACATTCAATTATATTGATTTTCATTCATTAGTTGAACTTTTGTCATCACTCGAGCTATGTGCATGCCTCATTTATTCATCATTTGTAGGAAAGATTGTACTTTGGTTATTTAACCTAATGTTTTCTAGATTGTCTTGTTTTTTATATTCCACCTCTTAATCTTCCATCTACAAACATAGAAATAAATTTTAATAAGTATATCTACATTTATAGATATAGTAGAATATACATAATTGTGTAAATAAAAAAGCATACCTTATCACTAAGTCTTTCATAAACAATACACATTCTTTCGAAGCAATGTTTCATGCCTTCTCTCAAAATCTCCTATGTTGGTTGCATTCCATACTTTATTTCTTGCATGTTTAATATGCCATGACAAAGAATAGTATTGTGAGAACACAACAGCCCCACCAAAACTATCAGTTTAGGTGGAGGCCCATACTACCAAATTTTTACAAGGCCCTACTATTTACTCACCTGGTTATTTATTCACCAACAATCCAAATCTCTTGCATAGGGCCAGTCGAACCAAAACAAATAAACTCTTCACTAGTCTTCAAGTTCATCATCATGCACTCTTCGTACATGGTTACTTGGGATTTATTCCATCCTTTTTATTCACTCAACCTTGTTCTTTTTATTTTTATCATTGCACCTTTTCCTCGATCTATTATGCCTTCACTTTCAAAATCCCGACGGCGATGCCTCATAATGTTGTCGTCGGGGAATAAGTGATCCAAGTAATGTTTGTATGCCTTCTTACGAATTTATGATGATGAAACACCCCTTCTGAAAGAACAAGTCATAATCCAAGAGGTACGCCAGGATTGGATCCTGAAGCCACGTCAACATGTTTTCTCGTGCATGTCATATTTCCATTCAAATCACACGACCTCTCTCACTCCCACATGTGACACACTCCTATTCGCAAGTTCTTTCCTATGAAATATTTTGTCGTTGACAAAAACTTTAGGTGTACATATATCATATCCTCCACACGTTGTCGACGACGATACTTTTCACGTAGGGCATCGATGACCAATATTTAACTCATCCTACAATTGAGATCAACCTTGTTGCAATCACCGACTACTTCATGACCATTAGATCCAAACCATTCTCTACCTAGCCCACACGGTTACAATAACGTCTTATCACTATGATTAAGGAGAATATTTTTGTTGAGTGATTGGATTGGTGAATATTAAAATCTTATTATGAACCCTTAAGTACTCTCATTGAGATTAAATTATATGTTTAAGACTTGTCGTAGGAGGAGGATCATTCACGATCCTTTTCAACATATCTTCCCACCACAAAGTTTCGACGATGACGAATTTTCAGTGATCTCATCCTTCCATCATCCCTGCTCCTCCGATGATATAGTTAACGGTCATAACCTATGAACTACCTATGACTACATTCATATCATTTTGTACTCCTCTAAGCGAGTCTAAGCTGTAATGCACTTCTTCATTAATTGCACCCAGGATTGGAGGGAATTTGGGAATGTTTAAACATTATTGAAACTTAATGTTTTCTCACTTGTCGATATTCTCACTAAGGAAGATAGGCATTGTTGGTCCTAAGGTCTGTGCCTGACTGTTAAAAGGAAAAACTAGGCCACCTCAAGTTTGTAATGATTGGTTTTTTACAAGTAGGTTTTGTTGGTAAGCTTAAGGACAGGTTTTCAAATATGGTGCTCTGGTAGGACAGACCACACAGTATAAAATTAGGTTCTCCTTTGCCAAGGGTATGGGTATTGAATGACAATTGGGGATATGAAAAGACAAACACAGACAATAACAACAAGCAATGCAATGAAACACTTGTTGTGTGAAAACTAAGACCTAAAATAATATCTCAATACTTAGACAAACAACTAGATGCAAATCATTCAACAGGTTGCAAAAATAGTGGATCTTTCATTGAACAATAGTTGTATAACAGGTTGCACAATCAGCAAAAGATAAACTAAAACAATAGCTGAAAGAATAAGGAAATGTACATCACACACATCACAAAATTTTCATTCAAGATAAGAATCAACACATAAGGATTTAAGTAAGAGAACACAACTATCATCAACATATATTCACTAGGTAGAAAACTTTACAATTAACTGAGCAGGTCCAATTCCTCTGCTACTTCTACTTTCCTTCCAAAAAATCTCAACCCCTAAAATATACAAATACTGCATATTTAAAAGATTTGCAGAGGTTCTCGTCCATCTGGGACTAAGACCTAACTCTAGATAATTGATTGTAGAACAAATTATTAATTCAACTAAAACATTGCATGGAGTACAGCAATGTGTGCTTCACACTTAATTTAATTAAGAGAGTATTTCTTATCACACACAGAAGACCACTTATTAATTTAATCTAAAATAACTCTGGAATTCATTAACTAAAAAATGTTATTGTCTCGTAGATTGAACTGATGCATGCATTGGATGAACTATGATTGGTAGAAAAACTAAGAGTGATGAAACAAAGTTTTGTATCGAGCCCTGCCATGCCTGGGAGTTGTTTGATGCTTCTGGAGGGTAACTAGTTGTATGGGCTGATCTTATGCTCCTTTACTGAATTTTTGGAGTGATCTATAACTAATACCGAGACATAACCCTTTGTCTGCAACAAATCTCTCGATTGTTAAGTGCACTTTGTTTCAACTCATCAGTTGCCATCTGTACTTTCAAAAATATTTGTTGGAAAAGTCATCAGCCCAACAGTTGTGGAGGGAGATGTTGAGTCAAGTGTCCAATGGGAGATGATACGAGTGGATGTGGATTATGTGGATGCAGAGGATGTGGAGTGAGGAATCGGTAATGTGAGTGGCGGTGACGTGGGATGACATGCGAGAGGGAGGTGATAGTTAGCATGTGGTGAGAGGAGGGTTTGGATATACGGGAGGTGACGGGAGTATGAGTGGAGGACAGATGGAACGCAGTGAGAGGGGCAGTATCGGAAGGTAGTCTTGAAGGATTCTGGAGGGGGGGTAGGTTTTAAGTGGATTAGAGAGGGGGGGTCCGAAATCATGAGGAGGCGCAACGTTAGGTGGCCCTGAGCGTGGGGAAACCACTTTTTCGGACCCCCCTGTACTATTAAAGGTAGAAAGGTCGAGGGGGTCCAAAATCAAGTGAGGACCGTTGATCTGGAGGATGGGGATGCTACCGATAGGGATTAGTGCGGGAGTTAGTCACTCTGCAATAAAAAGTATTTTCTCCACATTATGAAACCCTGAATACCACGGGGACCATCGATCTTACATCAACGTCAGATATTCATTGTCCATCAAGTCATACTGATGTTTTCGTGTAGTTTGAGTCGGACATGGCCTAAATTGATTCACTGCTACCTTATGCGGAAGCTTACTGATCTTTCAATGGATTTTTTGAACCTGGATATTTCCTGCACACACACAAAAGACACGGTGGACCTGCTACATGCTCAGTTAGTGGAAAATATGATGACGAGTGTTCAAAACTCAAACCAGAACATGTGACCCTCTATCAAAGGCAAATCGATGGTGCAAATAAGCAATGAAAAACAGGGGCCATGAAGCTGAATAATTAAACAGTGGAGAATGAGCTAAGCAAGAAACCATGAAACTCAACATTGATGAATGTATAGGGTAAAGGAAGGAAAAGGGAAGGGGTGCAGACCTAAGTTACAACATTGGCTCCAACTGGGGATAGCATGTCCCTGTGAGGTGCTAAGAACTGTATATCGGTGCCTTGGGATTAAATAACTGCTCTCACCTTCCATCACTTACCTATGTTTCTGTATGTCATCCATGTGCATCTGTTATTGTCCCTCAGCCATGCATCTTATTGAAAAAACTACAACTACACCCTAGTGCCTTTGTTGGGATATGGAGTCTTTATTCACGCACAACTAAGTAATCAAATGCAAAAATAAAATGAAAGAATATATGGTACAAGAGGTACTTTCCCTCATCCTTAAACAAAATAGTGTTTCAGGAAGTGCCCATTTACTAGGCCTCCGAAGATCTCTGTATCATCTAGATTGTGCAGGATAAATGTGTTATTGTCCAAAACCTCAACCACCTTAAAAGGGCCAAACCAGAGGTTGTCAAACTTATCGTTCTTGGAATTGTCATCCCTTCTAGCATCCCACCTTAGGTCCTAAGTTCTGCACCTGACTGCTAAAGGGAAAATCTAGGCCACCTCACGTTTGTAATGATTGGATTTTTACAAGTAGGTTTTGTTGGTAAGCTTAAGGACAGGTTTTTGAATATGGTGCTCTGGTAGGACAGGCCACACAGTATAAAAGTAGGTTCTCCTTTTCCAATGGTATGGGTATTGAATGACAATTGGGGATATGAAAAGACAAACACATACAATAACAACAAGCAATGCAATGAATCACTTGTTGTGTGAAAACTAAGACCTAAAATAATATCTCAAGACTTAGACAAACATCTAGATGCAAATCATTCAACAGGTTGCAAAAATAGTGGATCTTTCTTTGAACAATAGTTGTATAACAGGTTGCACAATCAGGAAAAGATAAACTAAAACAATAGTTGAAAGAATAAGGAAATGTACATCACACACATCACAAAATTTTCATTCAATATAAGAATCAACACATAAGGATTTGAGTAAGAGAACACAACTGTCATCAACATATATTCACTAGGTAGAAAACTTTACAATTAACTGAGCAGGTCCAATTCCTCTGCTACTTCTACTTTCCTTCCAAAAACTCCCAACCCCTAAAACATACAAAGAATGCATATTTAACAGAGTTGCAGAGTTTCTCATTCATCTGGGACTAAGACCTAACTCTAGATAACTGATTGTAGAACAAATTATTAATTCAACTAAAACATTACATGGAGTATAGCAATGTGTGCTTCACACTTAATTTAACCAAGAGAGTGGTTCTTATCACACACAAAAGACCACTTATTAATTTAATCTAAAATAAATCTGGAATTGATTAACTAAAAATTGCTACTATCTCAGAGATTGAACTGATGCATGCGTTGGATGAACTGTGATTGGCAGAAAAACTAAGAGCAACGAAACAGAGTTCTGTATTGATCCCTAGCATGCCAGTGAGTTGTTTGATGCTTGTAACACACCCACTACCTAAATCAAATTTTTCCGGACCTCTGTCGGATTTGCGCCCCTAAATACCCATGGAGGCCCAACGTAAGTTGGCTCCTTCTCTCTCCTTCTTCGTTCCCACGCGATCGAGGGTTATATTCACTGTTCCATTTGAACGCAGCGTCCTTTATATTTCGTGCTTCGGCGCTACAACAAGACCCAAGCATTCTATTATGCAACCGTCGAACCCTGACAGGGCTAGCGAGCGACCAATAGGGATGAATCCCTACGAGGTCAGCGAATGGCCAATAGGAACAAACCTCAACAAGGGTAGAGAATCCGCCAATGGAAACAAGCCCCGTCGCATGGTTAGATGTAATATAGGTGGCGAGAGGGAAACACGACACGAGGGTCGTCATGATAGGGAGGGGCCCCACTTCACATGCCACACTATTTTGGACCCCCCCCTCATTAAAGGTAGAATGGCAAGGGGGGTCCGGAATCCACTGGGAAACCGTTGATCACACTGAGTAAATCTCGACCNCCCCCCCCCCCCCTACCGCTAAAGGCAGAACAGTAAGGGGGCTCTGGAATGGAACCTCAGTCGTGGATCTGGACGCATGGACTCTGGCCGTCCAGATCTTCTCGCCACTTATCCTAAAGCATATTCATGTCTTGGCTTAAGTTGATGTCTTGTTTCCACATCTAACAGTCAGGAAAGACTCGGAGATCCTCCGAAAGAATCTCTCCCATCCATCGGGGTTTCGAATATCACAACATTGAAATACGTAAACATTTTGTCCTCGGAATCCCTGATATCCCGATATGACGTCAGTTTCCGCTAGTCCCCTGGACTATACCTTTTGGTCCATACGACCTCCCTCTATATGACCACAGTCATATCCTTTCATCGGGGTTTTTCCCAAGGGCACTGATGATTGCCGCACGTCCTTCTCAAATGGTCGGTCCCGATTAACTCTCGGGGTTTCGGGACTTTCGATGTCCTGGTTCCTTCGACCTCAGGAATGTCGATTCCTCGATTTTTCTAACTCTTGTCAGATCTTCGACACCTGTCCCTCTGAACGGACGGCTCAGATTATGTCGGGGTTTTCACCTGGGACTTCCCCGTCCTCTTGTCCCTGGAAATGTCGATTTCTCGATGCACCAAACACCGATGGCACTTGATTTCCGCCACGTGTCCTCTGCCACCGGACGGTCCTGATCTTGCCGGGATATCGCAGATCGCGATTCCAACATGTAAGAGTTTCACGCCTTCAAAAACTCCAATTCTGCGATCCCCGACTCCTAGGGATCTCCTGACACGCGTCCTCCAAAATGAACGGTTCAAATCATGTCGGGAAATCGCGTATCGCGATTCCAAGCGGCAAGAGTTCCTTGCTCTCGCAAACCTCGATTCCCCGATGCTCGACTTCTCTGGATCCCTTGACACGCATCCTCAACTATGGACGGCTCAGATCCTCTCGTGGCTTTGCCACTCGTGACTTAGAGCATCCAACTTTTGGGCTCTTACCTCGTGAACCACCGAGGTAGCGAGATCCCTGGATCTCTGCCACCTGTCCTCCTCGGATGGACGGTCCTAATCCTCTCGCGACCTCGCCACTCACGACTTGGAGCATCCAAACTTTGGGCTCTTACCTCGCGAACCTATGAAGTAGCGAGATCCCTGGATCTCTGCCACCTGTCCTCCTCGGATGGACGGCTCGGATCATCTTTGTCCCTATTCACGAGGGCTTAACCCTCATTTATCTCCCTATGGATCTAACGACTGTCGGGTTTCCTAGCTGAGATCTGACGGTTCAGGTTGGTCCCGATGTCGTGCCCTTTCCCACTTCTCTTTGGACGTGGACAAACCAACGGTCCAGATGTTCTCATGGAGTCTGGGGTTCTACGATTCGAATTTCCTCGCTATTCACGAAGATAGAGGAAAAAGGGGTTAAGGAAATTACGCCCTCATTCATTCCTTCGATTTAACGGTCGTGAATGACCGCAGATTCCCCGACAGGATCTCATCCATTGATCAATACTTATCCTTACACTGCTACTTCAGAATTTTGAAGAGGGTCATTCCTCTTCATACAGGGTTGTTAAGACTTGCACATTCACGCCCTTTTTCCCGGTTCTTGGTAAACTTTTCTAAGGAGGAAAATCTCTGTGAAGAGATCAAACCCAGGGCATTCCTGGAAACAGACAAAGGAAAACAAATTCCCGAGAATGGACTGGATACCTAAATTAGTTCAACTTGGGCATGATTAGATTCATTTTTATCGACGTAAGTCGTGTCTGGCTTCCTCTATTACAAGCATATGTCCATTAATTATTATCAAAACATTCACAGACATAATTACACTAAAATCATTCACAATCTCACAGTGTTGTGAGTATATATATATATATATCAGTGTATGAAGTTCAAGATGTAATACATAAAATACTTATCAGAGGTAACACTAGAAGTGAGTGCAACTACTGAGAGGGGTGCTCGTTTCCACCCAACCGTAGGCTCAGCGACTCCCAACAGATTTACCACTAGCTACCCCCAAGCTGAGACCACGATGCTCTGAGACTGTGTCTCTCTGTCTGCCAGTGACCAGGAGCAAAGGTTGCAATCCTTCCTCTCTGCTATCACTCACTCTGCGTAATAATAATTGCCAAAGTTCCCCTCGCGGCTGCCCTCTCAATCGCCTCTGCCATACGCCTTATCCTCTCGCAAGGTTGCGTGTGGCACGATTTCCCTCGCATTGATCAGGCCTGACGGCTCTATGGATGGGTGGTTCACCATCCCATCCCTCATCAATCCATCTGCCTACCAGTCTGCGAGCCATTAATTTTCAGAGCCAGCGAGACGCTTTTGGTTCTCCGGGCCAGTGGAGTCCAAATGCGGTATTAAATTCTCGGTGGAAGTTAACGCCACCTTTTCAGGTGCCTTCCACCGCTATCGTGGTCTCTTTTTCTGCACATCCCCTCATCAGCAATCCTGCAATAAATTCAAAATGTTATTCACATTCATTGACCTCTTCCTCAAGGTCCATTTACATCACATATTCATATTTATGAGTTTTCCATAGTTCTTGGCCAGTCTAGTTATATTTACAAGCTGGGGGAAACAGGGTGTTACAATTCCCTCCCCCTTAAAAGGAACATCGTCCTCGATGTTCTTAGCTACTAACATGAATTACATGTACAGAAGTAAACAAAATCGGAAATGCCTGTCTCATGGCCTCCTCCATTTCCCATGTAGCCTTATCTGGGCCAAAATGTTTCCACTGCACCTTGACCTATGCAATGGTTCTGTTCCGGAGTCGGGTTTCCCTTCTGTCCAATATGCATTGGGGTTCTGGTAGGAATTCTCCCTCCGGTTCCACCTGGATCACAGACTAGTCAATTATATGATTAGCATCATGTACATATTTCTTCAATAATGAAACATGGAAAACATTATGTGCTTTTACTGTGGGAGGAAGTGCTAGCCGATAGGCTACAGGTCCCACTCTGTCTAGAACCTCAAAGGGTCCACAATACNNGGGTGCCAATTTGGCACAAGCTCCCATTTTTAGGGAACTCCTTCTGGGCTTAATTCTGAGATATACATGATCT
Organism: Picea engelmannii; assembly: GCA_009831015.1. Classification (NCBI taxonomy): domain Eukaryota; kingdom Viridiplantae; phylum Streptophyta; class Pinopsida; order Pinales; family Pinaceae; genus Picea; species Picea engelmannii. The sequence continues at coordinate 270,232 of ML780820.1, forward strand.
CCCGTTTGGAACTCTCTTGGAGTTCTCTTTTGATCAGCATAACTTTTCTGTCGGTTCTGAGCGGCCTTCAGATTTTGTTTTATCTGAGTCACTTGTTGTTCCATTTCTTTCAACATGTCGGGTCCAAAAGAAATCCTATTTACAGGATTACTCCAGCTGACTGGAGTATTACACTGTCTACCATAGAGGACCTCGAATGGACTCATCTTTAAGGACGCTTGATAGCCGTTGTTGTAGGCGAATTCTACCAATGGCAGATAGTCTTCCCATTTCCTAGGTTGATGCATCACATGCATCCTTAACATATCTTCTAATATCAGATTTACTCTTTCTGTCTGTCCATCGGTTTGAGGGTGATAGGCGATGCTAAACAACAGCTTGGTCTCCAAACCCGCCATCAGTGATTTCCAGAAATTGGAAGTGAACTTTGTGTCTCTGTCAGATATTATCTCTTTCGGCATACCATGCAGTCTGAATACCTCTTTCATGAATACCTGGGCGATATTTATCGCCTTACAGGTTGATTTGATGGGGATGAAATGAGCAGACTTGCTCAGTTTATCCACCACCACCATAATGGCGTCATTCTGTTTGGTCGAAGTTGGTAACCCAGTGATAAAATCCATGGAGATGGTTTCCCATTTCCATTCTGGGATGGGTAAAGGGTGTAATAGTCCTGCTGGGTGTCGATGTTTGGCTTTAACTTGTTGGCATTCTATGCATTGGGCCAAATATTTGGCTACATCCTTCTTCAATCCCGGCTAGTAGAATTGTTTTCGGGTGGCAATAATCATTTTCTGGTATCCTGGGTGACCAGTGTAGGGTCTTTTATGTAGTTCATCCATGATGAACCTCTTCAAGTCGTCACAATTGGGAATGTACAATCTATCTTTGTAGGTGAGTAGACCTCCTTCGGTCATCTGATAGCCTTCGTATTTTACTCCAGTGGGTTCTTGCTGTAGGGACAGGGTCACATTTTGAACGAAGGGATCGGTTTCTTGTGCCTTTTTTATTCTGTCCTTGACATCTGTCTCACAGGTACTCACTGCTGCCAGGTGAATTGTTCTCATGCTTCTGCTAAGGGCATCGACCACCCTATTCTCCTTCCCTTTGATGTGTTTGATTTCAAAATCAAATTCTCTAAGGAGGGCCATCCATCTAGCTTGTCTAGTATTGAGCTTGGGTTGATCAAACAAATACCGTAATCCACAGTGATCTGTCATAAGAACAAATTTCCTTCCCAGGAGGTAATGCCTCCACATTTTTAAGGCATGCACTATGGCAGCCAATTCTAGATCATGAGTCACATAGTTGACCTCATGTTCATTCA
>ML780820.1:308098-334618 GCA_009831015.1 Picea engelmannii
TTTTCATCTTGGTCAACTTCAAAAAATTCTAGAAATTATAATATTCATCCGTTAAATTCAAAATGATAGTCATAATAAAATAGTCTCTGTGGATTGTTGCAGTATATTTTGTTTCTTCAAAACATAAGTTTAATAATAAAAACATTGTTGTAGAAATAAGTAACTCATTATCATTCATTTCGTGTTTAAGAAACATACTGTTAAACAATTGTCAAATTGACATATCAAATCGTGATAAACAAAAATTGAAAAATAGTCATTAGAAAGCTAACGCAATTCTTCACAAGTTTTGTTTTTACTGTAAAGTGAAATTCTAAATAAAAAAAATACTTTTATATGTCGGAAGTTGAATAACTTGTGAAAATACAGTTTTTTTTCTCATAAAACAAGCAAAAGTGTAACCCACCTTCATGATTTCACCCTGTAGTCATGCTCTTAATCGCTCAATGTTCTGTTTTACGCAAGTGGTAAAAAATGTCCCCGATGTTGACAATAAAGGGGAAAATCCAAACCTTTGGGGTACTTGTTCCTACCTCATTCCCAGAATCCTTCAATGTTTCTAATACAAACAGCCATGATGGGATAGAGAACTACCTCAGTTATGATGAGATTCTAGATATGTTCCAAAAAAAAAGGTTTCCACCTAACGACCCGGACATCAATGAGTACAAGAACATTCTCAAAATTGGCATTCACATGATAACTTCTCTCCTAGAGATCTTCCCTTACAACGATGCTTCCAGATGGTGTTTTGCATATCCACAGAAGGATATGGGATTAATATTCAATGCTTCAAACATCTCGATTGTGTCACTCAAAGTAGAAGACATCCAAGCAAGATATAAGACCCAGGAACCCGTAATTTCTCTGAATGAGTCGTTCTTAAACAAGTTTGGGGGCGAGCACAAGGATTTTGAAACACCGATGGAAGATTGGTTCTTTTATGAAGAATGGCCAGTGAAAAAATGGGAAAGGAATGTCCCAGCACTATACTTAAAAATCCCTTACAGATTGTTGAACACAATGATCTGCAGACTCTATGGCTAGGAAACTAGCACACATTTCAGAATGGAATAGTTTTTTATGGATTACATGGTGGTTAAAAGGGGCCAATATTTCAACTGGGAAACCATCCTATCTTTCATCATTTTGAATCATGTTCAAGACCCGAAAGGTATGAAAAAACCTAGCTTCTACATGTCATCCTATCTTATAGATTCCATTTGTTCAGCCAATTCATTCCCTGCATTTAGTTGGGTTTGGACCCCAGATCAAGGCCCAATACATTTATATTATTCTCAATTATGGGAAGTTAACTACAAGGAACATTTTTACAAGATATGTGACTCTTTCCTCGCCCCCTTTCACAAGGCCATCTTTGGTATTTTCTCACATAGGATTTCTCCATGTGATATCAAATCCATCAGGGGGATTGGAGACTGGTATATGAAGAAATACTATACCTTTGTTAGGATTTTTGGGGCTAGTTCAAAGCCCTACTCCTCGAAGATATAGAAATACTAAATTCATAGGAACATAAAAAGAGGGAAAAGGAAGCAGAATGAGAAAGGAAAGCTAAAGAGGATGAAGAGAGATACCAGCAAAGGAAGAAAAAGGAAGTCTAGGAGAAACACGTTGAACTGGAAAATACCCAAACTACAAAACTTCCCTCGAAAAAAATTAATACAGGCAAAGGAGAAATAGAAAACTCAAAATAAATGGCCCTAGATGCATGGGAAAGAGCGAGGAAGAAGGAAGTGGAAGATAGAATTAATGTTGTTGAATCCAAAGAGGATAGAACCATATCCAGTACCATTTTTGTGACATCAGGTATTGACATCGATCCGATCACAACCCCAATAGAGGAATGCACCCCATTGGCCACCATCCCATTGAGTTTATCACTCACTTCTGAAGGACTGGATTTTAAAGGTGTAGTAAACAACCTCCCTCAACCAAAAGGCTTATTTGAATGAGGTGGAAAAACTTAAAGTTACACACAACCAGGAAGCCATGAAACTCGGGGGAGAATTGTCTAAGGTGAGAATTTTCAATGAAAGAAGTGAAAGAGAAGTTAGAAGGTTGCAACATGATAATGATCTCCTAAAGAAAGTTGTAGAGGAAAGACAAAACCATACAGTTTCTCTAGACACTATAAAGGCAGAGCTTGTCAAGAAAAATGAAGAAATTTGAGACTCTCAGAAGAGGTTATACTATGCTCTCAATAAAATATTGAAGGCCATATCCAATCAGGCAAAATTGAGTATATAGTTGAAAGAAAAGCATGAAAAATATCAAAAATCCCTAGACACTTATAGAAAGGTCACAAAATGGCAGGATATCTAGGAAGATTTCCCCGAAACATTGCATGTGTACTCAGACAAGCAAAAAATCAGATATCATTGACTGTTGAACACAAGGATGGAAACTTTCATGGATATATAGAGAACACAGGAATGGGTCACTACAGCGAGCAAAGAGTTATGGGGATCCTCTGACAATCTACTCTTGTAGTTTGAGATGGATCCCCTGAGGAATTTAGAAAATGCATCGTCGACCCAAACAATGGTCAAAGATGTAGAAAACATAAGAAGCCTCAGCATGAAATCCATAAACGCACGGAGAAATAAGTGCGGAGGTTATAGAGACAAGATGGCCATATTGATTTTTCTAACTGGAGATTATGTATGACGTGTTGAGCAAAGTTTGAAGACGGAAATTATTACTCCCATATACAACGGCGAGGAAGGCCTTGAAAGAACACAGCTATGTTGAGTGGACAGCATACTCAAGGACTTCAAGACTTGGAAGGCCTTCATATATGCAAAATCGCAACCACCAAGGCCCACCTAATTATCCCATTGTAACTGAGATTTTGTATATCAATCATTTTCCTTGTAATTATTATAATATTTTAATCGGGAAAAGGTGTTAATATTATGGTAGCTGCGGGAGGTATTTACCTCTACATGTGAACCTGACGAGAATAGAAGACTCCGGGAAGCAAGAGAAACCCTAATGAATTGGCTAATAACCCTAGAAGCCTTGGTGGCTCAAGAATATAATTTATATTAGGCTATTAGCCTCCAAGAGAAGAAGTCGGCCAGAAATAATAATAATATACTGAACAGACACATACCCAGAAGGAGAAGTCGGCCCCAGCAAACTGGCAGGATTACTATAAATACAGGGCGCCAATTCTCATTTGTCAGCATCTCAGGACTGCAGTTTTCCCAGTTGGTGCGCACTGCAGTTGCAGTTGGTGCGCAGGTTTGGAGGAGGGTTGCAGCTGCAGCTGCAGCAGCAGCTAGTTTCAGTATTGGCTTGGATTTCTCTTGGCTAGGGTTTGGAACATCTTATCAGTCTTTTATGTTGCGCTATCCTTGGGGAGAGATGCGTTGTCCTTTGTTTGGCTATCTAGCCTAGGGTTTTCTTCCGGAGGAATTCTCAGGTCAAGGTTAAGGTGCTCGGAGGGAGGCTTCGGCCTGTGGTTGGGTGACGAGGGTATCGTCAATGGTAAAATGAGCACACCATCTTCTATATTCTAACAGGTTATGGGCCCACACCCCTTCAGTCAGCCTAAAACACTGGAAGGAAACATAGTCGCTAGATATTGAGCTCGTTGAGGAACTGTCGCTAGGGTTACTAGCAGGAGCAGCTTCCAAAAGCACTGCAGCTAGGGTTACCAGCAGAAGCAGTTGAAGAAACCCTAAACCTCTTGTTGAGGCACCTTAAAGTGACGATATTGACCTAATCTCTGGATAGATTAGTGCGCCCTAGCCCAGCGCATCTCCTGGTACACTCAAAAGGCCAAGACGTGAAGTTTGGATTTCTGGTCAAATCTAGGGTTTGACCAAGTCAAGCAAGCCATGACGAACTCTATGAAGTCTGAGAACAAGTTAGATGGAGCTTCTAACTTCAGAGCATGGAAGACAAGGATTGATCTCATCCTTGCTAAAAATAAAGTGTTGGACATTGTGAAAGGAAAGATCATGAAGCCAGAGTTTACAGAAGGAGAAGAGAAGGAACCGCAGAACGTTGCAGCTATGGAGACGTTCAAAGACATTGACATCAATGCCATGAGTATCATAGTGGATTCCATAAAATACCACTTGATACCCTACATCTCCCATCTTGACTCATCGAAGAAGATGTATGATTCCCTAACTAATCTCTTCTCAGTTAGAAACATTGGACAAGTTATGAGTCCGAAGAATGAGCTCCGTGACATGAAGATGAATGATGACAACAACATAACATCCTACTTTGTAAGGATCTCCCATCTAAGAGATCAACTACAAGCTATTGAACAGATCACTTCAGAAAAGGAATTGGTGAACATAGTACTCAATGGTCTTCCCAAGACATGGGATGCATTTGCCGCAAGTATGAACACAAGGAAGGAATACCCGACATTTGAAGAAATTTGGACTTGTTGTGCTCAAGAAGAATCAAGGATCAATGCAAAGGAGAAACCTCAAAAGAAATACGATGATCAAGCCTTCACAGCAAGATTCAAGAACTTCAGAAACAAAAGGAAGTTCGTTTCAAGGAAGAAGCCAAATCAAGAAAAAGACATTTCATAAATACAATGCTTCAACTGTCAAAATTACGGTCACTACAGGAATCAGTGTCCCGAGCTAAAGAAAAGGAAGAAGAAACACGAAGCATCGATTGCCGAAGAAAAGGAACCGACAAAGAAGACTAAGCAGGATGGAAGAGATTTCTTCTACTAAAAGGTAACAACACTCCTCTTATTTTCTTGTACATATCTTGCTTGCATCGTCTTTGTACATATCTTGTATATATATCTCTTGGAAGATAATGTGTTCCAAGAAGAACTATACCTATGGAAGAACAACAAGACAAGAATGAATATCATTTGATATTACACATGAAAGAAGGAAATATATCATGTGAAAGCTACTACAATATAAGACCAAAATCAGAAGAGACTTGGAAAAAGAAAAGATAGAAAGAAGTCAACAATCGAGAGGAAGCATGGACTCTGTTAAGACAAGAAAGCCAATTATATATTGCAGAAGACTATAAGGTTGCAGATGGAAGCGTGGACTCTATTATATATTGTAGAAGACAATAAGGACGGAGACAGAAGAATGCACTCAGTCAGACGAATGGAGCAGATTATATACACTCTTACATGAAGCAAGGATTAGGAGGGAGCTAATCCTATGACCCATTGAAGATGATGAAAGGTATATATCCATGGTAACAGTGATGAAAGACAACACATGTTCAGCCCAACCACAAAAGACGACCTCTTCAAAGAGAAACCTTAAAGCATTCCTGGTTGTCCGTCCAGATCCATGAACCGATGATGAAGGTAAGAAGTGGAATCTCTAAGGCATGGAATCTATAAGAAACTCCATGGATCCAAAAGTAAAAGAAAAACATGAAGAGGAACATAAGGAAGAAGAACCAGAACAACCAGTCATTCTATCAAGAATCACAAGATTACCAGCCTGATATGAACTCACTAAAAAGCAATCAAGTAGATGAACTGAAAGTCGTGATGAAGAACAATGTACGAAAGACTTATGAATGAAAGCATTGCGAGATCTAGAACCAGAGGTTCTCTCAGATGGAGGGAGAAGACTATGATGATTGATTGTTCCAGTACACCAAACTTATTTCTATATAAGTCATTATATTATCTGCAACATCCATAAGTCAGAATTCTACATCAGATGAATGCAAAGAATGTACTCCAAAAGAAATTGAGTAAAGAGCGCATGCAGAGCAATCTCAAGACTTTGAGGCATACCAGAAAGATACTCTTGTATGCAAATAAGAAGAAGACAACTTGGTGGAGAATCTCCAGTGCACAGCAAAAGCGTGGTAAAGATTTCCTATAACAGCAAGATGACTACTTAGAAGATCAGATCTCATGATGACAAAAGAAGTGCCACACGGATATGTTCCAGTTCTCCAACTATGATATACTTTATTGTTCACATCTACAAGAAGCCTTCACAGTGTTCCAGACTACAGTACAAGCATTACATTATCCATGATGAAGTCCAAAAAGGAGAAAGTGATTCTCCAATACATATCTCCACAGATGAGCAGATAAGAATACATTTTGGTAAAGCTCATATTCAAGATGAAAGGACTTGCATACTCAAGCTAGAGCTCGTGGAAATAACTCTATTAACCAAAAGGGAAGACTCTCCAAGCTAGAATAAGGTACGCAAACATTTATTTTTGTGATTGAAATAACTCTCCAGTTAGGAGGGAGCATTTATCTTTGTAAAAGTCCAGATTGGACAGATGCTTTCCTGTTCAGAAAGTGGATTGAGATTTCTGACGGACAGTGGCTTCCCACTGTAGTTAACATGGGAGGCAGACTAATTGTTGATGTATCATAGACAACAACTTCCCATTACGGGGAGTGGTCTAGGACATTCATTCTTCTTGGCAGTCACTCTGAGTAGTGGTCAAGTAGAATGGTCTGCCTCGTCGGGCAGTCATTCTTTAGAAGTTCACAGTTGTGAGTAGTTTCGAAGAATCGTCCGTTTTGGAGGTTGATGCAGGACAGACATTCCTCGAGGGCAGACTCATTCTTTCCAGGCTACACCTTGTTTGGTGTCGGAGGAATGGCCCAGGGTGGGGAATGGTACGGACAGTTACTCCTCAAGGGCAGACTCATTCGCTCCAGGTTACACCTGTTTGGTGTCGGAGGAATGGCCCAGGGTGGGGAGTATTCCAGGCTCAGCAATCAGGGACAGTTATTCCTCGAGGGCGGACTCATTCTCTCCAGGCTACACCTTGTTTGGTGTCGAAGGAATGGCCCAGGGTGGGGAATAGTCCAGGACAGTCATTCCTTAGGGCAGACTCATCCCCTCCAGGTTACACTTTTTTTAGTGTCGGAGGAATGGCCCAGGGTAAGGAATGGTCCAAGCATTTCTCGAGGGCAGACTCATTCTCTCCAGGTTACACTTTTTTTAGTGTCAGAAGAATGGCCCAGGGTGGGAAATGGTCCAGGTTCAGAAATCAGAAACAATCCTTCTTCCTTGGTTGAGAAGAATGGGGCAGATAGCCTATTATTGATATTCTATGTTGAGGGCAGACATTCTTTCAGACCTCATAGATGTGAGTGAAAGATTGGCCCAGATGATTATTATTGATGTTATATATTGAGGGCAGACATTCTTTCAGATCTCACAGACGTGAGTGAAAGATTGGCCCAGATGATCATTGTTGATATTCTATATTGAGGGCAGACACTCTTTCAGATCTCACAGATGTGAGTGAAAGATTGGCCCAGATGATATAGTTTTTATCATAACATTGTTTCTATGCAGGATGCTCTCAGATGTTTGTTATGAAGACTATATGATAGTAGATGAGGACTACTGTGGTGAATGTGTTTCATTGTTCGCAACTATACGTTTTTGATCAAGTACTTGTGTGTTACTTGATGTGGTAGTTAACCACTGGATTGTAGTTGTGTACTACTATGAATAGACACAGGTGTGTTCTATCCTTGTTCTAATTGCCTTGAAGACTATCAACAGTTTATTGGAGATGATGATCATTCAGATGAATGATGAACAGATATTTTCCAGACGGAAAACAGTTCAGATCTTTTACTCCTCTTGTATCACTCTATGGTGAGAGTGACTTATCCAGCATCATATTACTCAGATGAAGTATGGTTTCGAGAGATGATGCAGCTGATAGTGGTGGTGATGGTCATGATCTAGTCATGAAGTAGTCTATATGACTATATTGATGCTACCGGGTAAATGGTATGTTTTGTGCTCAAGTCCATTACATGTAAATACCTCTCTAGCTAGGAGGGAGTGTTAATATTATGGTAGCTGCGGGAGGTATTTCCCTCTACATGTGAACCTGACGAGAATAGAAGACTCCGGGAAGTAAGAGAAACCCTAATGAATTGGCTAATAACCCTAGAAGCCTTGTCGGCTCAAGAATATAATTTATATTAGGCTATTAGCCTCCAAGAGAAGAAGTCGTCCAGAAATAATAATAATATACTGAACAGACACATACCCAGAAGGAGAAGTTGGCCCCAACAAACTGGAAGGATTACTATAAATACAGGGCGCCAGTTCTCATTTGTCATCATCTCAGGACTGCAGTTTTCCCAGTTGGTGTGCACTGCAGTTGCAGTTGGTGCGTAGGTTTGGAGGAGGGTTGGAGGTGCAGCTGCAGCAGCAGCTAGTTTCAGTATTGGCTTGGATTTCTCTTGGCTAGGGTTTGGAACATCTGATCAATATTTTATGTTGCGCTATCCTTGGGGAGAGATGCAATGTCCTTTTTTTGGCTATCTAGCCTAGGGTTTGCTTCCGGAGGAATTCTCAGGTCAAGGTTAAGGTGCTCGGAGGGAGGCTTCGGCCTGTGGTTGGGTGACGAGGGTATCGTCAATGGTAAAACGAGCACACCATATTCTATATTCTAACAAAAGGAACTGAAGCATCGCTTCAGGATCCTAACCATTCGATAGTTAGAGGAATGTGAAAGGCTTCTATCTGCATTCTATAAATCGGATGAATGTGAAGGGAAAAAGGCTTTTGGTTTTTTGGGTGTAGTTGAATAGTACTATTACCGAAAGTGAATTTAAACCAGAGACATTTTTGAAGATCTCAGTGTTAATGTGTATGAATGATATTTTTCTACTTATGCACGTTTATTGCTGTGATATTTTAATGTTGGTTTTACAAACTACTTCTAAACTAATTTTCATATGTTTACAGTTATCATGATTTTCATTCTAAGTGCAGCGATAGTGTGATCAATTGGTGAACCAATTAGTTGTATCTAACTTATTTTATTGTTAAGTTTTCATGTTTATTTCCCTTATGAATTATTCATGTGCAAGTGATATATATTTTTAATTGCACTTATCTTTTAGTTTGATGCTTATCAGGATAGGATAGAATAGGATAGAGTAGGATTGCATCTTAGGACCATAGTTAATCATTTTAGTTTAGAATTAGTTCATTAGAGTTTTAATTCATCTGAGAACCTTCGGTTCTAAGATTCATATTTAGATAGTTAGTTAGTTCGTTCGGTAACCAAACCATAATCTGGTTGGAAACGCTACTCCAAACGAGAGTGGGTCTAATTGGGACCTGCCATTGGGTGTTTTCCCATACCTGATTGAACGTGTCATTTTTGCCCGTCAACACATAGTCAATATAATCAATATAAAGGTTTCTTGTTGTTTCATTAATTATAAAATAAGGGAAGTTAAACAACATAACTACTTACAAATTGTTCAATTAAACTTTCATACTTCAACATATACTCACAACCCATACTTAACCCATTTTTTATCAATTCATGGGTTGGCTCATCTTTGTATGTTAGCAACTATTAGAAGACATACATGGATGAGTGTAAATTAATTATTTAAATATAAAGATCACAGAAAACATTAAATTTTAAGTAAGGTTGAAAATGTAAATACTCACAAAGTTTGTGATCGACCCTTTTATTATGTATCATCATGTCTTATGTGTTGAATGGGTTCTATTTTTTTTTTTTCTTTTCTGTAGCAAAACAATTGAAAATTAGTATTTCACACAATCATTAAATTCGATGTACATAAAAGAATAAATAAATGATTACATACCTCTTATGCACATTGTAGTTGGGGTGGCTCCTCTTGCGACGCAATTATGTTCATTTCTTTTACCATATTCTTCTACACTTTTTTGGACATCCCTACTGGCATGTATTGGTTTTCCCCTTGTTTGCCCCTTGGAATTTTCAAAATCTCCCTAAAGAAACTAGGAATCATCAGATATAAAAATTACATAATTTTTTACAAAATAAAATACTGGAGTGTAGAGTAACTTAATATGCATCGAGGCGTCAACCATATGTATATGCACTGGTGTTTCAACCATATTTATATGCATCGGTATATTATAACACTGTCTTTGCGAAATTGAAAATGTTTTACAATTTTTTGTATTCAATCGATGCTTTGTGAATTAAGAAAAACACAACTTTCTAAGTATTATTTATTATGCATTCTCAAGATGTGAACAAATTTAAGACATGGTGGTTTCCATACAAAATAAATTATTATTTCCATTTTAAACTCAACGGTGCTCTTTGTAAGAAAATGTGCCCGAGTGCTTATCTATTTACAATGCGCACTATTGACCACGAAAAGGTTTTTTTAAATATTATTTATAATTTAAATTAAGTGGTGTTGTTGACACGAAAATGTGCATCAATGATCTTCCTATGTACAGAGCACATTGTTAACCGTGAAGGCATTTAAAAAAAAAATTGAGAGCGACAAGACAGTTTGGGATCCAATGCAATGAGTAGTTTCATTGCAACGAATAGGAAACACCCCATATATAAATAACCAAACCTTGTAAAAAAATTTCTTAAAACATTATCCTTGTGAAATATAAAAAGAGAAAGTAAAAAAATAATGAGAAATTTAGGGCTTCCAATACCAAAGGTAACTATGAAACCCTTTTTTTTGTTTGGGAATGCACTGAAAATTGTTTGAATCAAATAGGGGAAAGATTAATATGATTAATAGAATGAAATCATATACCTGAAATTTCTCCTCTGCAAATTTGAATGTAACCTACAGTAATCCATTTTGAATTTGGCTCTTCAAAAAAATCCACCCACTCCAAAGTCTTTGTTGATAAATCTATGTTGCACAAATCTCCCTTGTAAATTTTAGCAAAAGAATGAAAAAAATGAATAGGGTTTTCATTTATAAACACAAAAACTAAAATTCCCACTCATTTTTTCGTTGTATATTTTAGCGTATTGATGATAAACGTGCACGATGTTTTTTTGTAATTACCTTTTATGTGCATTATACAATGAGTAGTGCACCAATGTGGTTTGTACGTATAATGCACTGACTTATTTTTCGTAATAAATTTCAATGCATTGATAGTAAGTGCACATTATTTTTCTAACTTGTTTCAGTTGGTGCGTTATACAATTAGAAATGCACCGGTGTGGTGTGTAAGTAGTATTTCACCGACAAATAATTTAATTTGCAAAATGCAAATGAAAACATCTGCATTTAAATTTTGTGGAGGTTTTCCTTAGCGGAGGTCAGTCTTTAGTACTTCTCTCAATTAAACACATCGGTGCATTTGTTTTATCATAATGCATCGAGGCGTCTTTATATGATTAAGCGTACTGTTAATTTAAATAATTTATTTGAAATTATGTTTTAATTTAGATTGTTCTATGCTTCCCAAGATGACAATTTTAGCTCAAATGCAAGAAAAAAGAAATTATAATATCGCATGGCCAATTCTTCATATTCCAGAGCATTCCATATTGTTACAAATCCTTCAAGTTCTCTCCCTCCATTTGCAATAGGTTTATATTTTATTTACAACTAATTTATCTCATTGAATTTATGTTATGTATGCAGGTGTAGTTGAAAAATTGTTCATTGAATTTGGTAGGATCAAGATTCAATATCGAGTTTACGCAAGATATTCCAGTAGTCGCAAAATTTTGCAAGCTCTTATCAGGAGAAAGATATTGCAAGCAGATGTTTGATGAAAATGGATAGTTTCTCTACCCTCCCAAATGTAACATGCCATCTTCCAGCAACCATCTTGGGTCAACAATATTACACCACGAATTAGATCTATTTTATGTAGACATTGTAGGGCATAAGAAAAAGACGATTGAGTAATTTGTTTTTCAATTTTCAGCAGAACTAATGTAAATGTATTTCTTAATTCGAAATTTTTTTTATGAAGTGATTGGTTGCATGTTTATTATTGGGGAAAAAAATTGTGCTTCTAATAAATGCTTGGTATAATGTTTGAACACATTAAATGCATTGTGTCACTAATATTATTGATGTAATGTTCAATATTTTTCCAATCGGGATTCTAATGATGATCGAAGTATCTACCATATATTGTTGCACCCCACTATGATTTCAAGTCATGACCTTACTTCTAAACGAGCACAACTCAGAGAAGAAGCATACCAAGAATGGTTGAAGCAACTGCATATTCAATTCCCACTACGTCTTGAGTCACCAATTCAAAACCTATATAGTAACACTAGTTCTTCACATCTTGGGATGAATGAAACAATATAGAGGTCGGTATGGATGATTTCTTATGGAATACCCAAGCCATGGAGAGAATGTTGTTACATGAATTCCGACAAAATGAACTAGGGGATGGCATTGATGTTGTATATACCTTCTTTCAAAGCCTGAAATTTGCTTCCACCACCCCTCTCTTTTCTCGAGTATAGGGGTCAAGGTCTACCCAAATAGGGAAAACATTGTTACTATACAACTCAAAAGTAATGTATGGTATGTCAAACACGTATTTCTTGGCACTTTTGAGGTAACTAACCATTAATTCCCCTAATTTTTTAAGGAATCTTGTCACACAATGAAGGAAGAAAATGGTTGATTTTATTCATGCTTAATGACAGTGTACATTTATATTTCCCACTAATTGCAGGTTACTCAAATATTAGGTACTTCTGAGTGATAATTTATTTCCCAATAGATGTGCAAAGACAAGGCAAATGCTGAAAATGTTGGTTGTTGAGTACATATCATACCACAAATGTCTGAATGATTGTATTCTATACATAAATGAATATGCAGAAAAAGAGATATGTTCAGAATGTGGATATTATAGGTACCATAAATAAATAAAGGTAAGGTACATGGTCCTCCTCATAAGATATTGAGGCATATGCCTATAATTCGAAGGATTCAAAGGCTCTTTTGTTGCAAACAACTAGCCATGTTGTAGGGGTGTCATGCCTCACATAGAAGTGTGTAAGGAGTTATGTGAATCCTAGCAGATTCAATGGCCATGAAGTATATAGAGGACACATGGCCCGATAAATTCAAGGATGAAGTACAGAACCTATGATTGAGCATAGCTATGAGAGGAGTTTGTCGATGTTAGTGGTAGCATCGAACAGGTATTTTTGCACATGTATATGTGTCTAGACGTGTGGAAATAGTCCAAATCCTTCTACTCTTGAATTTACTTTAGTTAAAAGAATTTATTTTATTAATTAATTATGTAATTAGTTAATTGAGTTATTTATGAAACATGCTTAGCATGCAGCATGTAATTTAAATCTCAAGTGAGTGTGAGAAGTAATCTCAACCGTAGATAACTTTGTATATTAGAAATAGATTGTAACTCATGATTATAAAAGCAAGGCTATGAGAAGGAGGAAGACACATTCATACAGAGATAGCAAAGAAGGAATTTTGCTAGTGTGGATTCATTCGAGAGTGTAGAAGCAAAGAAGGACTTTTGTTGACACTTGGCAGGTGTTGAGGGATTTGACACAAAGTATTGGATCACGAAGGATGATGGCTCAATATATTCGATAGGTGAAGAAGGACCTTCATCTAGAGATCATATATGTCAAGGAGAAGAGAGAACAGAGGCATATGTAGTTGGGTTTTAGTAGAAGGAATCCACAGGTGAGTGTTGGAGCATATGGAGCTTTATGTACAGGTTTTTTGTACACATCTATGGGTCACAAAGGAGATAAACGCGGACATCCGTGGGTCACAATGGGGAAATTCGTGGATATTTGTGGGTCACTGAAGAGATAGACACAGATTCCTAGAAAATCATGTCATATTTGATTGTACAACAGGTCATCCCTTGCCAAGTTAGTCTGCAATTGTATTTCTCTTACTAGGTCATTATCCATGCTATGGGAGTTGTTAGTATCCAGACACTAAATATTCAATTTTATCATTGTTGCAGGAACAGGGTTATTCCTGTAGCGCTGAAAAAGTGTCTTTTGGCCAGTGTCATACTTCTAGTTTTTCATCAATCTCCCATTGATCATTTTTCCCAAGATTGTCTTCTGACCTGCATTCCAAAAGCATTGTTAGTATTGCCAAAATCCTAGTTTTATGCTTTTTTAGATTTGTAATTTGAGTTTTTCCAAAATAAAAGAGGTGTGTGCTCTAAAGTGCCTAAGTCACGCTACATGTATTTTGTCTTTATACTAAACCAACACTATGCCCAAGTCAACATACTAATACACTTGGAGTTTCTAAGCCAAACCAGGCCTCTTGGGTCTATGACTTTTATCAAAATTTTGGGGGCCCCAAAGGCCCAAATCTCATGCTAAGTCTACAGATCAAGCCCCAAATCAAGCCACATGCCAAATCGTAAATCCATATAACTATCAAATGGCTGATTTGAAGTGTGCATCTGTCATATGGTAAGTATAGCTGGGTTTTGAAGCATTTGACAGGTTGAAGGCATCAAGTCATGATGCAGAGCCACGAGAAAAGGCCACAACAGATATTATTGTTGCTCAAATATCAAAGGGAAGCTACTACAATTGTTACAACGATCATGGTTGTCCTATGTGTGCATGGCTTGGGAAGTATAAGCTCGCAGAGCATCAATACTCAACACAGTTCAATGTTGCATGTTTTCATAGGGTGATAATGAGAAATTTATCGGATCTTCTTATGGGCAAATGATAAAACTCTCTGGAGATAATTTCTAAATTGGTAAAGAGTGTGATCGATAATATAAGAAGAATGAGCATTAATCACGCTTATATGTTCAAGTGTCCCAATTGCTTGCTGCAAATGAAATTGTAATCATAAACCTCATAACAAGGGTTGATGGTGTTGATAGTCCTCTACAATTGCTATATATTGAAATAATAACAGCAATGTTTATGCCACTATATGCCTCACAAGAATTTCAAGAAGTCAAATGAGACTCTGTTGCCTGTTATTGAAGAGGATGAGTCTGTAAGAAGTTCTTTTGGTTCAAAGTGTAGCCTTGGGGAAGATGATTCGACTTTATAATGTCTTGAAGAAAAATTATTTACAAAGCTCCAAATTTCAAAGCCTAAACTTTATAATGAAGCTGATAAGATACACAATGCTGCATCATGTGAGGCATTTCCTGCTCAACCATTAGGGCGTCCACAGTTCAATGAAAAACATTTAGCTACAAAAAAAAGGCATATTTCCATGAAATTTGTTGAGACTCCTTTGCATAAAAAGGTTGCCCTTGGACGACAAGCTTCCTTGAATTCAAAAAGGTCAAGTGAAAAAGCCACAGAGGAATTGCAGAAGGTAAGCCAGTCAAATGATGCATATGGAAAGAATTTCTCTGCAACACCTCCATTAGTTACAAAGAATCTGTCTAAAGGTCATAAACGCATGAAATATACACATGGAAATGATGTGCCAGCTAGCTTGACCAGGGATTTCTATCATAAAAACTCGCCAGCAAAGATAAAGAAAATTTCGGCATCACTAGTAGATCTGCTCCATCACCAAATTCTTTTGCATCTGACAATTTGAATTCCTAAAAATGTTCAGCTTCTTCCTCTTGTACTCTTGGAAAGATAAGGAAGGATCTATTTGAAATGCCAAAGGAAGTTGCGCTTGGGACAGCAAATTCTGACAGAAATGGAACCTTCTTGGTACATCTTGTGTACATTTTTTTCATGGGATGCCTACATTTCATTCTCCAATGATTTCTAATACCTCAACAGGCAGTAGTTCAGTATTTCTGACTCACACATCTTGAGAGCATTTTTCACCCACCACAAGGGCAAGTACATATGCAGATTCAACCGTTTCTCAATGTGGCAAGAAGAACCAAGAATTTGGGAACACAATGGCAGTGCACTTGCCTAGAAAATATGATTCTATAAGCATTTCTGGTAATAGTATGATTTTTAGTGCCAAGGATCCTCCAAGTAATTCTAGCAATACTTTGCCTGTAACTTTTGTTGCAAATACCTCAGGCTTGAGAATGCCCTCACCAAAACTAGGATTTTTTTATTCGACAAAAGTTATCTGTGCACCATATTCTTCCACTTTACATAGAAGATATGTTGGCAATCGTGTTCTTGTACCCAAGACTATGCCCAGAGGGCCACACAGTATCCATCGGGGTAATAGATTGAAACCCCCATGTGTTCCTTGTGCAATACCATCTTCCATTTCTGTGAGCAATTTTAGTTTTCCAAACTACGATGCTATTGTACAATCCATCACTCCGGTGAATTCCAATTCGATGTCTGATACTGCCTTTAAGAGTTCTATCACATACATTCCATCTCCTCCACTTCAACCACAGGTTAAACCAGACTCTGAAGCTTAATAGTTTAAGGATGAGAATGAGATACGTAGCAGGTAGATCCATTTTAAAAGGAAACATTAAAAGAGAATTCGACCTCAAAAGATCAGCAGTCAAAGATATGTGGCATTCAGTCAAATATGGATTGCAAAAGGGCCAGCAGATACACAGGTGGCAAGGCAGATAGAAATCAGAGATATCATTTCCATATTTCTAGCAGTAAATCAACTAGTTCCACATCTCCAGATTTTAAGGACGCAGATAGCAAGGCATTTGACTTAGTTGTCCCAAATTTCTTGCATAAATATCATAGATTGGTTTTATTCTTGGTGGGTTGTTATGATTATTTCCTAGCAGATAGGAAGGATGTGTTGATTGTATCTTTCTATTTAAAACAACATTCTGTAATAAACCAGGGAGGCCCGTGAGGGTAAGGCCTGAGAAGATATTGATGAAATAGCATCGAGTCTGAGTTATTGTAAGGCTTAAGGCATTGTATTTCTATAATCACTTCTGACATTGGGGATATATGACATTTGTTTTATCAAATTATGATTTTCTTGTCTAAACAATGTTTTTCCATATTCCTTGTTTTACATTCTGTCTTTCATCTTACTTGAGTGAATTACAGACATTGAGAATCAATGGCTGCTCATGGATGATAGATTCTTGAGCGGTAAAGATTTTTCTGTGACTGCCTATCATCCGTGTGTTTTGTTTCAAGTATTGTTGCATCCATTTGACAAAGAGAATCTTGGTTTGATGAGGTGTTATACCTTTTGTTTATTCCCTATTCTTCTACCCATTTACATATAAACATCTTATCTGATATACAATTTGATTGCCTCCGATCAACATGGTGTTTACTTGACTCCATGCCCAATGGTGTTTTTACTGATCGGCATTTAGCCCATTTCTCTTTTTCTTTCTATCCCCATCTACCTGATCCACCTTCTTTCAAAACCAAAACACATCCTTATTTATAAAATCATTGCAATAACTAAAGATGTGCTAGGCTTGACCCTATAGCAGTCTAGGGGCAACTTCTAGCACTAACATCTTTTGGCATCGCTGTCGGGGACGAAGAAATGAAGACATATTCCCTGGGATAACGACAACGATCAGATTTGATTCTTGATGGTGAAAAAGAAGAGGACATGTGCTTGACTACAGATCTTTCTCCATGGCAACTCCACTGTCTAAATATTAATAGGCGACTCCACTGGATCCAAGCATGGAATCCATTCTTGCTCAAAGGTTTTCTTTTTGTGATTTTTCAGATGTCATTTGTTTTCCAAACCCAATTCTTAGAAGAACTGAATGGGAAGGTACCCTTCCTACATTTGAAGGAGAAGATTGGGAGGTTTCAGCTGAGCATCTGCTAGATATTCATGAGTTTATTCATGGACGTCAGATTGTGCATGAGGATATCAAGATCAAGATTTTCAGATACTCGTTGAAGGGAGCAGCCCTCGACTGGTGCATATCTCTTCCAGCTTCAAGTATTAATTCGTTGGCAAGTTTTCATGATGCTTTCAACATATTTTATAAAGAAAAAATTTCAACTGAAAGACTTTTTGAAAATTGTTTTGATGTATTTGAGAAGCATATTCAGTAGAAACTAGAGTTTTCCTCTGTTTGCAAGGATGGAAATCATTTTGTTAAATATTCCAAATACCATTGATGATAGGACAGATGATTACATAGTTGTAGATGCATTTGATCTTGTTCTTAATGCACCTGCAGTTTCTGATTTGAATGGAAAAGCTCATGTTTATGATGAGTATAAAGAACAAGTATTTCCTCAACATATTGTTGATAAAGTTGATACACATAACAGTATTGATGAAGGTTATCAGCAACCTGTTATCTTTATGGTGACAGAAGCTGAGCAGAAGCAGATTTATGAAAACAGCCTGCACATTAGTCATGAACAGTTGGAACCAGTATATGGCAGCAGTTCTGGATCTGATCAGGAGCATCAGGAGCATCAAAAAATTGATAGAGAAATGTTCCAACAATAATTGATGCTTACTTCTGGGTCAGTTGTTGAGAATTCAATATATGGATTTATAGAACTTGGAAATGGCATTCATGATCAGCAACCTAATGAGATCAACTATGAGGAAAAGCATCCTTTTGATTTTAAAAAACCAGGTAAGATCATACATGAATTTTATGATCCAGTTGCTATATGAATAGAGTCACTATTTTCAATAATGCCATATATTACAAAATTTGGCATGATGGTTTGCAGCAACAAATATGAGCCGGTTGCGGTTTCCTTGTTGTATATTTTTTTCTCTTTTCATGTCTTTCGCTATGTATATGAAGACAGGACAAGCAATTTCTTGCTTGAATTATTTTTCTGGAAATTTATATATACCTGAAACATTTATTCTCAGCAGTTAGAGTAGGGTAGCATAGATAAATAAGCTCATGGTTCAGCATTTCTAGTTTTCACAATACGTGAGGTGTGCATCTAGTATTTGGTTTCAGTTTTGAAATAAAGACTCCATAACCCAATGGACTAGGCACAACATAAAAGGACGTGAATGTTTGCAGAGACAAAATTTTGCAGGTTGCGTTGCACAGATGCACAGAGGACAAGGCACAGTGGTTTTCTTGTTCTTGGCAACTCACAGGGAGTATGCCATCCTTAGAAGGAGCCAATGTTAGTATCCAGATACTAAATATTCAATTTTGTCCTTGTTGCAGGAATAGGTTTATTCCTGTAGCGCCGAAAAAGTGTCTTTTGGCCAGTGTCATACATCTAGTTTTTCATCAATCTCTCATTGATCGTTTTTCCCAAGATTGTCTTCTGACCTGCATTCCAAAAGCATTGTTAGTATTGCCTAAATCCTAGTTTTATGCTTTTTTAGATTTGTAATTTGAGTTTTACCAAAATAAAAGAGGTGTGTGCTCTAAAGTGCCTAAGTCAAGCTACATGTATTTGGTATTTATAATAAACAAACACTATGCCCAAGTCGACATACTAATACACTTGGAGTTTCTAAGCCAAACCAGGCCTCTCAGGTCTATGACTTTTATCAAAATTTTGGTGGCCCCAAATGCCCAAATCTCATGCTAAGTCGACAGGTCAAACCCCGAATCAAGCCACATGCCAAATCGTAAATCCATATAACTATCAAATGTCTGATTTGAAGTGTGCATCTGTCATATGGTAAGTATAGCTGGGTTTTGAAGTGTTTGACAGGTTGAAGGCATCAGGTCGTGATGCAGAGCCACGAGAAAAGGCCACAACAGATATTATTGTTGCTCAAATATCAAAGGGAAGCTACTACAAATGTTGCAGTGATCATGGTTGTCCTATGTGTGCATGGCTTGGGAAGTATAAGCTCGCAGAGAATCAATACTCAGCACAGTTCAATGTTGCATGTTTTCATAGGGTGATAATGAGAAATTTATCGGATCTTCTTATGGGAAAATGATAAAATGCTCTAGAGATAATTTCTAAATTGGTAAAGAGTGTAATCGATAATATAATAAGCCTGAGAATTAATCACCCTTATCTGTTCAAGTGTCCCAATTGCTTGTTGCAGATGAAATTGTAGTCGTAGACCTCATAACAATGGTTGATGGTGTTGATAGTCCTCTACAACTGCTATATATTGAAATAATAACAACAGTGTTTATGCCACTGTATGCCTCTCAATAATTTCAAGAAATCAAACTTTGTTGCCTGTTAATTAAGAGGGCGAGTCTGTAAGAAGTTCTTTTGGTTCAAATTGCAGCCTTGGGGAAGATGATTCGGCTTTACAATGTCTCGAAGAAAAATTATTTACAACGCTCCAAATTTCAAAGCCTAAACTTGATAATGAAGCTGATAAGATACACAATGTTGCATCTTGTGAGGCATTTCCTTCTCAACCATTAGGGCATCCACAGTTCAATGAAAAACATTTAGCTACAAAAAAAATGCATATTTTCATGAAAGTTATTGAGACTCCTTTGCATAAAAAGGTTGCCCTTAGACCACAAGCTTCCTTGACTTCAAAAAGGTCAAGTGTAAAAGCCACAGAGGAACTACAGAAGGCAAGCCAGTCAAATGATGCATATGGAAAGAATTTCTCTGCGGCACCTCCATTAGTTACAAAGAATCTGTCTAAAGGTCATAAATGCATGAAATATACACATGGAAATGACGTTCCAGCTAGCTTGACTAGGGATTTTTATCATAAAAACTCGCCAGCAAAGATAAAGAAAATTTCGACATCACTAGTATATTTTCTCCATCACCAAATTCTTTCGCATCTGACAATTTGAATTCCAAAAAATGTCCAGCTTCTTCCTTTTGTACTCTTGGAAAGCTAAGGAAGGCTCTATTTGAAATGCCAAAGTTGCACTTGGGACAGCAGATTATGACAGAAATGGGAACCTTCTTGGCACATCTTGTGTACATTATTTTCACAGGATGCCTACATTTCATTCTCCAATGGTTTTTGATACCTCGACGGGTAGCAATTCAGTATTTCTGACTCACACATCTCGGGAGCTATTTGCACCCACCACAAGGGCAGATACATCTGCAGATTCAACCGTTTCTCAATGTGGCAAGAAGAACCAAGAATTTGGGAACACAATGGCAGTGCACTTGTCCAAAAAACATGATTCTATAAGCATTTTTGGTAATAGTATGATTTTTAGTGCCAAGGATCCTCCAAGTAATTCTAGCAAAACTTTTCCTGTAAATTTTGTTGCAAAGCCCTCGGGCTTGAGAATGCCCTCACCAAAACTAGTATTTTTTTATTCGACAAAAGTTATTCGTGCACCATATTCTTCCACTTTGCATAGAAGATCTGTTGGAAATCGTGTTCTTGTACCCAAGCCTATGCCCAGAGGGCCAAGCAGTATCCATCAGGGTAATAGATTGAAACCCCCATGTGCTCCTTGTGCAATACCATCTTCCATTTTTGTGAACAATTTTAGTTTTCCAAACTACAATGCTATTGTACAATCCAGCGCTCCAGTGACTTCCAATTCAATGTCTGATATTTCCTTGAAGAGTTCTATCACATCCATTCTGACTCCTCCACTTCAACCACAGGTTAAACCAGACTCTGAAGCTTAATATTTTAAGGATGAGAATGAGATACGTAGCAGGTAGATCCAGTTTAAAAGGAAACATTAAAAGGGAATTAGACCTCAAAAGATCAGCAGTCAAAGATATGTGGCAGTCAGTCAAATCTATATTGCAAAAGGGCCAACAAATACACAGGTGGCAGGGCAGATGGCAATCAAAGATATCATTTCCATATTTCCAGCAATAAATCAATTAGTTCCACATCTCCAGATTTTAAGGACGCAGATAGCAAGGCATTTGACTTAGTTGTCCCAGATTTCTTGCATAAATATCATAGATTGTTTTTATTCTTTGTGGGTTGTTATGATTATTTCCTAGCAGATAGGAAGGATCTGTTGATTGTATCTTTCTATTTAAAACAACATTCTGTAATAAACCAGGGAGGCTCGTGAGGTTAATGCCTGAGAAGATATTGATGAAATAGCATCCAGTCTGAGTTATTGTAAGCCTGAAGGCATTGTATTTCTGTAATCGCTTCTGACATTGGGATATATGACATTTGTTTTATCAGATTGTGCTTTTCTTGTCTATTGTTTTTCCATCTTCCTTGTTTTACATTTTGTATTTTGTCTTACTTGAATGAATTACAGACATTGAGAATCAATGGCTGCTCATGGATGATAGATTCCCAAGCGGTAAATATTTTTCCATGACTGCCTATCATCCATGTGTTTTGTTTCAAGTATCGTTGCATCCATTTGACAAAGAGAATATTAGTTTGATGAGGTGTTCTACTTTTCATTTATTCCCTATTCCTCTACCCATTTACATATAAACGTCTTATCTGATATACAATTTAATTGCCTCAGATCAACAGGGTGTTTACTTGACTCCATGCCCAATGGTGTTTTTACCGATCGACATTTAGCCCGTTTCTCTTTTTCTTTCTCTCCCCATCTACCTAATCCACCTTCTTTCAAAACCCAAACACATCCTTATTTATAAAATCATTGCAATAACTAAAGATGTGCTAGGCTTGACCCTATAGCAGTCTAGAGGCAACTTCTAGCACTAACAAGAGCCATGATTTTAGCATAATAAAATCATTCTCAACACTGGTTTGCCCTTCGGGGTTTTTTCCAGGGGTATTTACCCAAAAAAATTAGCGTTCATGTGTGCTTTATTTGGTTTCCTAGTTTATGCTTTCAATGCATGATATTGAGTTGAATATTTCAGTAGTGTATTATCTTTTTGTGAGTTGTTAATTTGATTGCAGTAAGGAAATCACTAGATAACAAAGTACCTGGGAGTTGGAGTAAGAATTTCTACATGATATCAAAGCTCCTGCTTTGAAGGGAAGCTATATTAGTATAGGAACAGTTTTCCAACAACATGTTATTTCCATGGTAGTTTATCAGGTCTTAGAGATGGCAGCAGCACCATTGAGAGTTGAAGATAGATTGGATGGAGCATCCAACTTCCTATATTGGAAAGAAAGAGTTACTTTAGCGTTGAAAGAGTATGACCTTTGGGAGTTAATGGATAAAACAATTACTCCACCAACCGATCTGGCAGCTTTAGATGCTCACAACAAGAAGGAGATCAAAGCAGAAAGAGTCCTCCTAGATTATGTGAAGAATCATCTAATCCCTCACCTAAATGAGAAGATGAATGTCAAATATATGTTTGATGCCTTGGTAAGTTTAATCCAAAGCAAGAATATGAATAGGAATATGATCTTGAGGAATAAACTCGGATCAGTTCATATGTCTAGATCAGATAATGTTACCAGCTATCTCATGAGGATCAAACAGGTGTGTGATAAACTTTCATCCATGGGGGAGAAAATAGAGTATGCAGAGCTCGTGAACATGGAATTGAATGGAATTCCCAAGCCATGGGAACCATTTTTCAAAGGATTTTGTGCTTGAGAGAATATCCCAGATTGGCAGAGACTTTGGGATGATTGCATCAAGGAAGAGACTTGGGAGGAATCTAAGAGAAGCAAGAAGGAAGATGAAGATGAGGAGAACCTGGCCCTTGTTAGTAAACAAGGAAGGGAAAAGGAAATGGTTCCAGCAAGCAGGGTAATAGTGAGGAGTCAACCTCATAGCCAGGAAAGAAGGACTTGAGTAAAATAAAGTGATTCATGTGCCACAAGTTTGGGCACTATGCATCACAGTGTCCGGAGAAGAAGAGGAAAGGGAAGACACAAAAAACAACATCAGAAGAGGCGTAGCTAGATAAGTTTGCAGTAAAGCTTGAGAAGGAATTATCAATGTTCACATGCCTCTCTACCAGCACCTACTCAAGGAGTGCATGGTACTTAGATAGTGGTGCTTATATGATCCAGGTGGATATTGGTGGCAACCCACCTATTCCAACTAGCTCCTCATGCCCATTTTTTGTATTGCTTTGTAATTGTGGGTTCTACACTTGATCCAAGTGGATATTGGTGGCCACCCACCTATTCCAACTAGCTCCTCGTGTCTGTTTTTTTTTCAGCACATTCTTTTGTACTGCTTTGTAATTGTGGGTTCTACACTTATGTGGTTATCTGAATCCCCACACATCCTCTAGGTGGATAYAGGTGGCCTATCGCCTAATCCAACTGGTTTATTTTGTATGTTTTCATGTCAGCACATCTTGTTGTACTTCCAGGGCCATTTTGGGGCCCTAGACGTTGTTGTTTTGGCTCGCCATATTCAAACTATAAACAAAGTCAGAGTTAGACAATGGAATATGTAGTTCTCTGAAATACCTTTCCAATGGGCTATCACACGCCTAAAACGGAGGTCATATGCAAAAGTTACGACCCTTGGAAGTTGAGGTACCAAATTACACCAACTTACCCATAGGGCCCACATGACTTTTGGTGTTTCACCTTCTAGGGTTAGTTTTTTGGATGTCTAGGGTTTTGGAATTCATTATTAATATCAAAAAGGCCTATGGATCCTCATTGTAATCCATTATGCTCAGACGGATGTGCGTAGCAGCCACATCTCTTCTCAGAGATAGCTACCACCCTTCAAGCAAGTGTTCCAGTTCTGCAGTTTTACAATTTCAGCCTATTTCATTATTTAATAGAAGATATTGTTCACTGGATATTTGTGTTATTCTTAATATCTCTATGTTTATTGTATTCAGACTATTAATTAGTTCATTCTGCTCCTAAATCTAGATCAATGGTATTAGAGTGGTCTGCTCTTCATTTATTTGTCTTTGTGCATGTCCCCGACAAGATCTAGGTACAAGAAGTTGGGACTCGAACCAATCGAGCCATTACAAGATCAGTTGCATCGAGCCCGACAATAACCCATGGGGGATGAAAAGAAATATGATAGAGCAGGATATCCTATTAAAATGTTTCTTGAGGAAGCCTTCGCACAGCAAAGGAACGAAATGATGGACAACTTGGCACAGATCCTTCGACCACTGCCCACAAGAGAAGTATCTTCATCAAGTGGCCATGCAACCCTCTTCAAGGTACATGTAAATTTTGATATTTCATTATTTGAAGGACTGATAGATGTGGATGTTTTAGATAAATGGTTCAATCTGCTCGAAGGATATTTTTCAGTCCACAATTTTTTTGATAGGGAAAAGATCACGTTTTCACTCCTCAAGGTCGTTCCCCATGTTAAACACTGGTGGGATACTTACTATGAGCAAAGGGACGTGGAGGAATATACAATGTTTGTGGTGGCCCCTACATGGGATTCCTTTTGGGACGCCATTAAATAACAGTACTACCATGTTGGAAGCTACGAGGACCAGTACACCAGATGGACCACCCTACGTCAAGAAAGGACCAGACAGTACCATATTTCACCAATATTTTCCATACCCTACGCACCAAATTGGGTATCAAAGACTCTGAGATTCATATGGTTCTCAAATGCTATGGTTGTTTTCATAGATACATTAAAAAATAAATGGAGTTCCTGGACATCACCTCAGTGGGCATGGCTTATAGATACGTTGTCAAGATCAAGCAGAAATTTAAGCAGAAAAGGCGAGAGTTTGGATCTAAAAACCCCTCACATCCAAAGCAGAGCAAAGGCAGCCCCAACCCACACAGCAAGGGACCAATTCGAGATGGTCGCCCTCAGGACAACCATTCCAAGATGCAACACAAGAAGGGCAATGAGAAGACGAAGAAGGACACGGGAAAATGGTGTGAGTACCATAAAAGTCCTTGGCACAAAACCGAAGAATGTCGCTCCAAGAAGTTCCTCGTGGTTGAGCTAAAATATTCTGATTCAGAGGCCAATTATGATTCTGAGTCAAATCCTAAAGGAGGGAAGTAGATTATCGATGTTGAACCCAGTGCCATTGTCGCTACCACCAAAGTCTGGCCAAGCGAACCAGAAGAACCAGAGGAAGGGGAATGCCTCTTTCACTCACAGATGTGGGTCAAGGGGGATCCTCTTCATTTCATTGTCGATAGCGGTAGTTATAAGAACCTGATTTTAGCAGAGGTCATCAAGCATTTGGACCTGCCAATGACACCATACCCGCAAACCTACACCATTGGTTGGCTTTGCCAAGGAAGAGATCTTTGTGTCAGCCAACAGTGTCTTCTACACTTGAATTGTGTGATGTTCTTTTAGGGCAACCATATTTGTGGAAGAGTCATGTTGTGTATGAGTCTAGACCCCACAGTGTTATTATTACTTTGGGTAGACAATTGTATAGGATCCCAGAGGTAGTGTCGCCTACTGTTATTTCTTTAATCTCTGTTATGCAATGCAGTAAGGTCATTTCACAGACCGGGAATTTCATCTTCTTTATGATCCATTCTCACAATAAGAAGAAGGTCATCGCCTCATATGTGGCCTATACACGATGCCTCTCTTTGAAATAGAAGCAAGTGGACGGGATCATGGAAGAATACAAAGACAACTTCTCATCACCTACATGGGTACCAACACACTGCCAAGTCAAGCATCCAATTGATATGAACCCCGATGCACCTCTACCTAATGGACCAGTCTATCGGTGCTCTGTAATAGAGAATGACGAAATCAGGCATTAGATCTGAGAGCTTCTTCAAAAGGGGAACATATGACCCATCTCCTCCCCCTGTGGAATCCCTATTGTACTGGT
Source organism: Picea engelmannii (assembly GCA_009831015.1). Lineage (NCBI taxonomy): Eukaryota > Viridiplantae > Streptophyta > Pinopsida > Pinales > Pinaceae > Picea > Picea engelmannii. The sequence goes on from ML780820.1 coordinate 334,376, forward strand.
GCAGAAGAAGGACGGGACTTGGCGACTCTGCATTGATTACAGATCCTTAAAAAAAATCATAGTCAGGAACCGCTACCCCATTCCCAGGATTGATGACCTTTGTTGAGCGAAAATATTGTCGTTTAATTCCATCGTAGTAATTGCCCAACGATTTAATTTGTCAATCCGAGGTTCGTAGGCTTACGAAGCACATGCACTATATATGCAGGATTAGGCACCTAACTTCTAATGAAAATTCAATCA
>ML780820.1:359555-376335 GCA_009831015.1 Picea engelmannii
GTCTGTGGTATATAGTATAGGCAAAGAGCATGGTCAAAACCGGGGACCAACAATTCTCCCATATTGCATGGGCCCTTAGCCAGGTGACCAAGGGTGGTGGTAGGGATAAGTTTGTGTCATGGAAGGAGTCACAAAGAGCATTCGATTATCTGAAGCATCGCTTGTGCTCAGCTCCAGTACTCTCCTTGCCCAATCTGCAGCAACCATTCAAGATTGAGACTGATGCATCTGACTATGTTGTGGGTGCAGTTCTCACTCAGCATGGGCATTCGGTGGCATAACATAGTAAGACACTCTTTGATACTGTCCAGAAATACCCCACCTATGACAAGGAAATGTATTCCATTGTACAAGCCGTTCGTCAATGGAAACATTACATTCTGGGGAAAGAGACGATCATACACATTGATCACAAGCCTCTATAGTTCATACAGACACAAGGGAAATTGCAGAACGACCGCCATCAAAAGTGGTCCACCTACCTACAGCAATTCCATCTCAACATAAAGTATAATATAGGTATCTCCAATCGTTTCATCGACTGCCTCAGTAGGCCTCCTGTGGCTTCCCTCACCATTGTGCTCCATTCCTATGGACATAAAGCATCTAAGTGGCCCCAACTTTATCGACAAGATCCAAACTTCACCACCACCTATCAGCTTTTGGGTACATGCACAATTGTCACTGATTTTCACATTTAGGACGAACTCTTATGCCACCTCGGCCATCTATGTGTTCCTACAAGCAAGCGTGCAAAGATGATTTGGGAAGCCCACTACAGTCGGGTGGAAGGACATTTTGTGTGGAGAAAACTATGGTCGTTCTTCAGAAATATTTTTGTTGGCCAAAACTTTGACAAGACGTCATCAAGTATATCATATATTGCACTGCATGTTCCATTGCCAAGCCAGCCATCAAGAAGCAAGGCTTATAAACCACTCTTACTATTCCCGATAAGCCTTGGGAATCCATCTCAATGGATTACATGTTTGGTTTTTCATCCACCAAGAAAGGAAATGAATGTGTGTGTATGGTCATTGATCAGTTTTTGAAGATGGCCAACCTCACATCCTATAAGAAGACTGTCACAGTGGCAGATACTGCTAGTCTCTTCTCTGAACGAGTATGGGTCCACTTTGGGATACCACAAACCATCATCTTCGACCGAGACAGCAGGTTCCTCAACACCTTTTGGTCGAGTCTCTAGTCTCTATTGGACACCAAGATCACAAAATCCACTACTTTCCACCCCCAAACCAATGGCCAAACAGAGGTCATCAATCGGATGATTGTGCACATCCTGCACATGTACAATTCTAAGCATCCACGTACATGGGACGAGAGTCTCCCATATGTCCAACATAGTTACAACAGGGCTCTCCATAGTTCCAATGGCCATAACCCATTTCAGGTGGGTCTGGGATTCCAAACCTTGGGACCCATTGATGTTGTACTTCCTCTTGCCACCGCACAGACAGACTCTTCCCCTGATCAGTTTGCGATCAACAAAGCCACCAGATTCATTGAGCGGATTCATCACATCTGCTAATAGGTCCAGAAGATTTTGCAGAAATACAACGGTAAGTACAAGCAAAGCCATGATAAACACAAGGTACCACACCAGTTTCAGGTTGGCGACAAAGTCTAGTTACATTTGCAGAAGGATCATATCACCAGGCCCCATCGGAAACTTCGCCCACTTTGTTATGGGCCTTACACTATCACCAAGTTTGTGGGTAGCAATGCTTTTGAGCTCAACACTCCACCCTTCATTGGTCTGCATCCAGTATTCAATGTGGACCTCCTTCATCCATATTTGCCCCCATTACTGGACACCTCTGAGATCGCAAAAGAGTTGAAACCAACAGAGCTCAACCCTGACTACATGGAACAAGCATCTACTGATCATATAGTGGACACACAATTCAAGGGAACTCGCCATCAATGAATCCAGATTTACCAGGCTGTCAAGGCAGGGGAAATCCTACACCAAGGAAAGCGGCTCACCTGGGGCCAAATCCAACAGAATTTTCCTCACCTAATGGGGTAACTCAACGCAATGGATACTATTTATTCCTAAGGGGGGAGGATTGATCCAGGTGGATATTGGTGGCCACTCACCTATTCCAACTAGCTCCTTGTGTCTGTTTTTTGTATTTCTTTGTAATTGTGGGTTCTACACTTGATCCATGTGGATATTGGTGGCCACCCACCTATTCCAACTGGCCCCTCGTGTCTATTTTTTGTTCAGCACATTCTTCTGTATTTATTTGTAATTGTGGGTTCTACATTCTGGGGTTGTTTGAAGTCCCACACATCCTCAAGGTGGATATGGGTGGCCTCTCACCTAATCCAACTAGATTATTTTCTATGTTTTCATGTCAGCACATATTTTTGTACTTCCAAGGCCATTTGGGGCCCTAAACGTAGATTTCTGAAATACCTTTCCAACGGGCTATCACGTGCCTAAAACAGAGGTCGTATGCAAAAGTTACGACCCTTAGAAGTTGAGGTACCAAATTACACCAACTTACCCATAGGGCCCACATGACTTTTGGCGTTTCACCTTCTAGGGTTAGGTTTTTGGATGTCTAGGGTTTTGGCATTCATGAGTAATATCAAAAAGGCCTTTGGAGCCTCATTGTAATCCATTCTACTCAGACGGATGCGTGTAGCATCCACATCTCTTCTTAGAGATAGCTACCACCATTCGAGCAAGTGTTTCAGTTCTGCAATTTTAAAGTTTCGGCCTATTTCATTATTTAATAGAAGATATTGTTCACTGGATAATTGTGTTATTCTTCATATCTTTGTGTTTATTGTATTCGGTCTATTAATCAACTCGTTTTCTCCTAAATCTGGATCATTCTCATCACATGATGGGGACACATGAGTTTTTCGCCAGTTAGTTAGCGACAAACTTAGGGTTACATGTGGAGCTTGGCACTTATGCCAAGTGTGGTGTAGAAGGATTTGGGATAGTCAGGTTCCATCTCAAGTCAGAAGGTTTTCTAGAGGTGGAATATGTTTTGTATGTACCAGAACTGAAGAACAACTTTCTCTCAGTTTCATTTTTGGAGGACATGGGTTTTGCAGTTACTTTTCAGAAAGGGAAAGTACTCATATGTTCAGAGGGAGTTGGCACTGAAATAGCATCCAGCATTGGTATCAGAGAGGGAAGGTTATACAATTTGTAGGGCCTTCTTGTAAGAGGATCCAAGGGGATATTGGATCATGGATCTATTTCAGTGATAGAGGACAAGGAGAAGGAGGCTATGAAGGGTGAGCAACTGAAGGATCAGCAGATTTCATATACTTCTAGTGTAGGGAGTGAACCTTCAGAGGCAAAGAGGGATTTATCCCCTTCCATTATTGTCATGCGACTGAGTTGGTATGAGATGAAATTGATGGATGCTCGGGAGAAAGAAAAATACAGGATCACATTGAGGGAGAGAAGGTCTTCGATGAAGGTTCCAAACTTTATGGCATTGATATGTAGCATCATCGATTCTTAGACTTCCAGTATTCAGGGAGAAGCTAACCAGTAGGGTTGAAGGAATTCCAATATGCAGGATGATGTGTATGACATTGTGCCAAAGTTAGAGGTAGAACCAATTCCAGGTGGCTCTTCGAGATATACCTTCCTCTCTAAGAGGGAGTCTTGATGTTAGTGGTAGAATCAGATGGGTATTTCCACACGGATCTATGTGTCTAGACGTGTGAAAATCATGCAAAGCCTTCTACTCTTGAATTTTCTTTAGTTAAAGGAATTATTAAATTAAATTACTTTTATTAATTAATTATGTAATTATTTAATAGAGTTATTTATTAAACATGCTTAGCATGCACCATGTAATCTAAATATCAAGTGAGTGTGAGAAATAATCTCAACGATAGATTGTAACTCATGATTATAAAAGCAAGGCTAGGAGAAGGAGGACGACACATTCACATAGAGATAGAAAAGAAGGTTTTTTGCTAGTGTGGAGTCATTCGAGAGTGTATAAGAAAAGAAGCGCTTTTGTTGACACTTGACAGGTGTTGAGGGAGTTGACACAGAGTATTGGATCACGAAGGATAGTGGTTCAAGATATTGGATAGGTGAAGAAGTACCTTCATCTAGATATCATACAAGTCAAGGAGAAGAGAGAACAAAAGCATATGCTGGTGGGTTTCAGTAGAAAGAACACACGGGAGAGTGTTGGAGCGTATGGAGATTTTCGTATAGGTTTTCATACACATCCGCGGGTCACAGTGGAGACAGTCATGGAAATTTGTGGGTCACAATTGGGAAAGTCACAGATATTCGTGGGTCAAACAGTCGTGGATTCCTAGAAAAGCATGCTAGAATTGATTGTACAGTAGATCAGCGCTTTCCAGGTTAGTCTGCAGTTGTATTTCTCTCAATGGGTCATTATCCCTGTTACGGGAGCCCTAATTTTAGCATAATAAAATCATTCTCAACACTGGTTTTCCCTCCGAGGTTTTTTCCAGAGGTATTTACCCAAAAATTCCGACATTTATGTGTGCTTGATTTGGTTTCCTATTTTATGTTTTCGCTGCGTGATATTGAGTTGAATATTTCAGTAGTGTATTATTGTTTTCTGAGCTACTAATCTTATTGCAGTAAGGAAATCAATGGATAAAAAGTACCTAGGTGTTGGAGTAAGAATTTTTACAGAGTTAACTTGTATTCCCTCTAAAACACCAACTATTATTTTTTGGCCAGTGGTAGTGATCAATAACAATATCCCACAATGGTTGTCCATGTAGAATGAGCATCTTATGCTAGCTCTTATAGGCCTGGGTAGAAGACAAGTGAAGAGAATGGATGTCTACCTCCAACCATTAATTAATGAATTTAAGAAATTATTGGAAGGGATACATCTATATGATGTATCAAGACCCATCCCAATGGAGAGGTATTTTATACTGTATGGCATATGTGTGTACACCACACACGATTATATAGGACTAGGAGTTTTCTCTAGTAATAATGTTGATTGATTTGTTTATATATGTAATGTTTTTTGGCATACTTCATTTGGTGCAACTATATTTTTGACACTAACATGCTCTGTATATGATAACATCACATGTCTTGTAACAAAAGGGTATCGTGGATGTAAATGTTGTGGACCTTCTATAAAGGTTAGGTGGTCCAACCACCTACGAAATCTTATGTAGGATTGTTCGAGGGTATTCCTCCCATAATACCACCCTTATAGAAGAGTTGCATCTGCTTTCAATGGTAAGCCAGAGAGAACCTGGAGACTTGAAATAATGACATCGGTAGATTGGATTAGGGCATATGACATAGAGAAGGAGAAGGAAATGGCAGAATTTTTTGGTTCAAATGGGGAGCCTATGTTTGATGATCCTGAATTTTTTGACACCTATGTTGAGAAAATTCTCATTGGGATGAAAATAAAATACGTATTTTATGAGATTCCATATTGGGAGCATCTTAAGGTTGGCCAGTTACTAGATCCCATGCATATATTCATAAATGTTTCATCTTCTTTATGGAGGCACGCATCATTGAATAAAAGAGACACATTGGTTGTAAGGAGATATCTTACTATTTCAAATACTAAAAAGAGACATTGGCCAAGAAAAGAAACTAGAGGAGAGGTTGGTCCCTCTAGGTCTTTTAAAGAAGGTGATGTCCCACGGATTTTGAAGAAAGAAGATCTTTCTATGGAGAAGGATCTTATATTGGGTGTGAAGGCACCTTCTTTATATGGGTCGACTCTACGATGTTGCTTCATTGTAGAAGGCAATTTGTCAGGGTTGAAATCACATGACATCTGAACCTTATAAGGGTATGTATTTTGAATACATGATTCTTATTTTATATTGTTGGTAAAAATATGCTATGCACTCACAGTTTTATGGCAATTAATGATTTGTGTGTCTATTTTGTAGTGCCATTATCCTTTGCTCATGCACGGTTGTGTGAACCATGACTTCTCCCGGGACTTGCAATGTTCCATATTGAAATTATCTGCATTTGTATCTTGGATCACATCAAAGGATATTCATATGGCTAGAATTTCATGGTGGCGTCAAGAGATAGCTGAGATTGTTTGTATGTTTGAGAAGGAACTTCCCACAAGTTTTATGGACTTACAAGTCCATATTCTAATTCACCTACCTGATGAGGTTGAATTAGTTGGGGTGATCTCATGTCGTTGGATGTTCTTCTTAGAGAGGTACATGAAAAAATTGAAGGGGTTTGTTCAACAAAGGGAAAAACCAGAGGGCTCTATCATAGAGGGGCACATAGTATACGAGGCGTTCTATTATGCAGTGAGTACATCAAGCAAATTGACGACACAACAGGGGCAGTGGTTTGGGACGACCATCAATATGAGGAAAAAAGGGAAGGGGATCTACTCCAAATGAACGGAAAAATGTGTTTAATAAAGAGTAAGTCACCTATATTTTGTCAATTTAGTACAGAGAAATTGTTTACATTGAATTTGATAATATATATTTGATCTCATGTTATTCGTTTTGAATTCTTATACACATCAGTGAATCTAGAAATTGATTCCATTAATAATTTAGTTCTTTAATTTTATTATATATATTTGATATCATGTTATTCATTTTTAAAAAATTTATACATCAACGAATTTAAAAATTGATGCCATCAATAAATTTGTTCTTTACAACGCGGAGGTAACGCGATAATGGGTCTCATTGTATGAAGAGAAAAGAAGGAAATTGTTCAGTGATAGGAAAGCATTCAGATGATTGAATGGTAGAACCATGCCTTATCCTGATCATTTAAAAGAAAATATGCCAAAAAATTGTCCCAACGGTTGGGTGGCTAACGAGATATAAGAGAAATATGCAGTGTCTAGTCGTAACCCACATGGAGAAGATCTCGATGCACTAAACATAGGGATCATGTCGAGCAACTCTGTAATAACCTCTATAACTACCACGTTCAATTTATAATATTGCATAATTGAATTATAACATGTATTATGTTTTTATTAATGCTCAGGGTATTAGACATATGACACTGTCCTTTGTTCGCATTTTCGCAGGTGCATTTGTTCCCATCTATGCGGACATGTGGAAATCATTTTCACATTGAGTATGTCAATGATGGACATGTCACACAACCATTCCCCATCCAACACATCTTGGTAAAATTGGGTTGAAACTAAGGAGCCTTATATTTTCTCAAAACATTACAACGAAGTGTTTTTTTACCCAGATGTGTTGGATGGGGATTGGTGGTTCATACTGAGACATGATCTAAGATTGAAACATCTTTTTGAGAACAAGAATGTTACAATTCCAAGTGAGGAAAATAATCAGGGTGATGGCAACGAACATTGATTTGTAAATGCTTTGTTTCAGCATTTATATTGTGGATGTTTCATTTTATTATGGGTATCTATAATGGCCAATTATGTTTTTTTTTTCTTCATTTTATACTTATGTTGGATATAAAAAGTTAACAACCATTTACAACCACCATAATGAAAATACCTTAAATAGTAACAAGCATAAGATGGTTTTGATATATTTTTATTGTCATATTTATTATTTACTATAGAAAATTTATGTTTTATTGTATTAACATAAGTTTTTGTTAACCATTGAATTACTAAGAATTAATTGAGATATCACAAAGTTGGTGACGTACAGTAGTAAAGATTTATTTTAAATTATATTTTATTTAACAAAAAAATGAAAATATTAAAAAATAAAACCTCAAAATTTTTATTGTTTGAAAAAATCAAAATTCAAATAAATATATACTTACTTTAATGGAACTTCTTAGGTCAATTCCAACAAAATAACTTTGTGCAACACCTATGAGTTTTGGAATCACATTTGTGGTGTTGGCATTACCTACTTTGATGTCATTCCCAACCTTAACTAGTGCAACTATCATGGCCTTCACCTATTCCACTCCATCCTTTAGTTTTATAATCATATAAACTTATATTAATCATTATTTTTACATTCTCCTTGAAATACGAATCAATAGAGGAAGGACATGGAAATTGTAAATGAGTCCTTTTCTAAAGCCTAGTCAAAATTAAGGAAAATTTTAATCATCCATACTTATCTAAAAGTATAGAAAACTTTGTCAATTTTACTAATTCTTAAAATACTAATTATAAAATGTTTGGTGATATTATTTTTTAATAGAAGATTCATAAAGTTAGTATTAGACACTACAAGGAAAAGACCTTGTAGTAGAGGTTATAGCGGAGGTTTTTAGTGTTACAAAATTGACAAAAATTGTCAAAAAAAAAACTCTGCTAAAACATTTGTTTTTGGTAGCGGATGTTTTTGTGGAGATTATAACGGAACTTCATTATAACTAAAAAAATATGGGTGGTCGAAGGTTTTAGCGGATGTTTTTCTAGGTGGTGCGCTTCATGTTGTATACGCATCGATGCGTTCTCAAACTTAAAGCATTGATGCTTACATTTCACCGAAAGCACCGAGGCAGTCAAAAAAATATTGTCGCATTGGTGCTCTTCTAAATAATAATGCACTGGTGCTTTAATAATAACAATGCATCGATCAAATATATGATACCATGCACCAGTGTGTTACAAGACAAACTCGACCGGTGCATGAAATTTAGAATGCACCGATGATAAATTCTGATACAGAAGCATCAGTGTGTCATTTTAAATAAACGCACTGGAAGGCTGATTTTTATTTTTATAATTGTTGTTGTTAAAATAGTATTATGATCGGTGTTGGTTCATTGTATTACAGCATGGGTGCGCATTTTATTACAACATCGGTGCTTTTTAGCATTAAACGCACCGATGTTCATTTTCTCTTTTTAGAAACATCGACATGTGCAATTATTGTTATTTTTAATTCCATTGTTCATCAAAAATTGACATATATCTTATAACAGTATTCATATAAATTGAATTTGGGGGTCTGTTGTTAGGGTTTCCTCAGTCGCAGAACCATATTTTACTCAACATTTCCTCGGTGTTCTCCTGCTTTCCTTTGCTGGTTGTTCTTCTTTCTGGTTGTTGTGGGTGCTTTGTCATCGGCTCCTGATAGTGCTCGCAGGTTGTTAATATGGAGTGGTTTTTTTTTTCATGTGATGTGTGGGACGTGTTTTTTCCTGGATTTTGTTTTGTCTGTGATGGATTGAGGGAGCTGGGGATTCTGTTGTGTGCGTCATTGGTTTGTGAGGTTGCTCGGATCTGGTATTCGATGTATGGATTTTTCTCCTTGATGGTTGGGGGTCTTCTTGGCCTCCCTTCACTGTCATTTTCTTTATGGAGAGGCCCCTCTCTTTGTGGCCTTCTTCGTATTTTTTATTCTGTTCTCCCTCTCATGATTCAAGGTCGTTTAGGGTTTGATGGATACCCTTTGCTTCGTAGCCCTAGATTCACTAATTTTGGTGCCAAGCTCGGGGTTTTTTTAATTTGGGGCTCGTGGTTTGGATCCTCTTTTTGAGAGGATGTATGTCGTTCTTACCTGGTTTGTCTTGCTTCTAGGTGTTCGCTGGAGGAATACTTTTTGGTCTGCTCTTGGCGGGGTTTTGGGGTTTTCCACATCAGTCAGTAGTCCCCTTCTGTAGTTTTTGTTGGATAGATCGGGGTTTGATATTTGGTTTAAGTTGTTGTAAGGAAATAACAATTACTCACAAACTTTGCTATCAACCCTTTTCTTCCTTGTTGTCATGTTTTATGTGTTGAATGGGTTCCATTTTCTTTTCTTTTTTGCAAGAAAATACTTGAAAAATAATATTTCATGCTAAATTATTTATTTATATGTACCTAATAGAAAAATTCAATGATTTCATACATTTGAAGCACATTGTTGTTGAGATGGCTCCTCCTGCGATAAAATTATGTATGTTTCTTTGACCATCTCCTTGTACACTTTTTTGGACATTCCTACTGGCATATTTAGGATATCAACTCGTTGATTCTTTGGGATTTTCATAATCTTCCTAAAAAAAGTAACATGACAATAAACTATTTTTATATTAATATATGAAAACTAAATATAACAAAATTGATATTAATAAATGAATGCTTTTTATTAATATATACATATTCTAGAAAAGATTTTTTTGGAATATTACTTTTTGAATGATTATTTTTTGTTGTTGTATGTTTTTGCTATTGCAAGTATGACAACTCTCATTGGCCATTGCTCTGGAAATGCTTCTTGCAATTTAGATATAACTTGGTTCTTGGAATCATTGGATTGATTTATGTATTGTAAGTGGAAAGTATGTCTATATGTTCGTTGCACTATATCCCTCATAGTTTTGTAAAAGTTTTCCCCCCTTTCATTAACCTCCAGCACCACTCCAGATGAGCTAAGGACCAAGTCATCATCATTTACATCTTCTGTAATTTTTATTTTCTTAGGACCAAATTTTGTTCCTTCGTTGTTGGTCCCTATAGAACATTAAAAATATGTGAATTAATAGATTGTTTGAAACATGTTATCCTATATTCTTAAGTATACTATTAATGAAAATTCAAAAAAGAACTCATATTGAATAGTATTTTTGCATTCACCTGGTTCATCCTTTTGCAATTTTTCCATCAATCTTTTACACTCTTCTGCACTTAGATCACAAAGAATCTTATCGAACTTCTTCTTTTTGTAACTATGCATGACACACACTAACCAATACATATTAGTTAAACTTGCATATAGTTCAAATATATTAATTTTGTATAGAGTTTACAAAGTACTTGTTTTTTTTTGCTTTTTTGGATGTGATATCATTGTGTTGATCAGAATTTTTATTACTTGAAATATTCTCATACATTTTTTATAAATATACAACCTATACCATTAAATACAAAAGATATTAAATATATTTTATAAATAAATCACATAATTTTCAGCAAAAAAAAAAATGGTTTCAGGTGTGCTTTAATAATATGAAAGCATTGGTGCGTTCGATATAGGAAACGCGGTGTTTGGCATGTCAAATGCATGTTTATCATCAATATTGAGGTAATTAACCATCAAGTCCCTTATATTTTGAGAAATGTTGTCACACAATCAACATTAAAAATGGTTGATTTTATGTACATTAAATGACATTGTACATTTCTATTTCCCACTAACTACGGGTTATTCAAAGATAAGGTTCATCTGAGTGATAATGTCTTTCCCGGTAGCTGTGAAGAGGCAAAGAAGATGTTGAAAATGTTGGGTGTTGAGTACATATCATATCATGCATGTCTGAATGATTGTATTCTATATAGAGGATAATATGAAGACAAAGAGATATGTCTGAAATGTGGGCATGACAGGTACCATAAATCAAATAAAAAGGGTAAATCACATGGTCCTCCTCATGAGATATTGAGGCACATGCCTATAATCCTAAGGATTCAAAGGCTTTTTCGTTGCAAATAATTTTCTATGTTGTAGGGATGGCATGCCTCACACAGAAGTGAGTTAGGATTTGTGTGAATCCCAATAGATTCAATATCCATGAAGCATATAGAGGATACATGGCCCGAAAAATTCAAGGATGAAGTATAAAGTCTACGACTCAACATAGCCATGGATGGAGTCAACCCATATTCCCTCCAAAACACCAACTATTATGTTTGGCCATTAGTAGTGATCAATAACAATATCCCCCATGGTTTTCCATGAAGAATGAAAATCTTATGTTGGCTCTTACAGTCTCTGGTAGAAGACAAGTGAAGAATATGGATGTCTACCTACAACCATTGGTAAATGAATTGAAGGAATTAGGGGAATGGATACATGTGTACGATGTATAAAGACCCATCGCAATAGAGAGGAGTTTTACATTATATGGCATATGTGCTTACACCACACATGATTATCTAATCTTAGGAGTTTTCTCTGGTAAATTACATTTGTATTGATTTGTTTATACATGTAACAATATTTTTTGGCATATTTAATTCACTGTGATTGTTCTAATCTTCAACACTAACGTGTTTTGTATACATTAATAATTTTGTAGGTATTGTAAAAAAAGGGTATCATGGATGTAAATGTTGTGTACCTTATCTAAAGGCTAGATTGTCCAACCAGCTACAAAATCCAGTGTACAACTTCTCCAGGGTATTCCTCCTAGAACAACACCCTTATAGAAGAGAAACATATGTTTTCAATGGTAAACCAAAGAGAACCCAAAGGCCTGCAATAATGACACCAGCATAATGGATTAGAGAATATGAGAGAGAGAAAGAGAAGGAGATTACATAAATGTTCGATTCAAATGAGGAGCCTATGTTTGATGATACAAAATTCTTCGACACCTATGTTGAGAAATTTCCCATTGGGATGAAAAGAAAATATGTCTTTTATGAGCTCCCATATTGGGAGCATATTAAGATTTCCCACTTACTAGATCCCATGCATATATTTAAAAATGTTTCATCTTCTTTATGGAGGAACATATCATCGAAAGAAAGTGACACATTGGTTGTTAGGAGAGATATTATTTCTTCAAAAACTAAAAAGAAACATTGGCCAAGAGAAGAAAGTAGAGGAGAGGTTCGTCTCTCTTGGTCTTTCAAAGAAGGTGATGTCCCATGGATTTTGAATAAATATGATATTTCTTTGGAAAAGGAAGTTATATTGGGTGTGAATGTGCCTTATTTATATGGGCTTCACTACGATGCAGCTTCACTGTGGAAGACCATTTTACGGGGTTGAAATCACATGATCATTTGAACCTTATAAGAGTATGTATGTCAAAAACATGATTTTATTATTTGTTTTAATTTTTATGTCATGGGATAAAATAGAATTAATTTTGTATGTATTTACTTTGTAGTGTCGTTATCCTCTGCTCATATGTGGTTGTGTGAACCATGAATTCCTCCACAACCTACAATGTGCCATATCTAAATTATATGCATTTCTATGTTGTATCACATCAAAGGAGATTCATATAGCTAGCATTCCATGGTGTCGTCAAGAGATAGAAGAGATTGTTTGTATGTTTGAGAAGGAACTGCCTACGAGTTTCATGAACTTTCATGTTAATATTCTAATTCACCTAGTAGATGAGGTTGAATTAGTCAGAGTGGTCTCCTGTCGTTGGATGTTCTTCTTAGAGATGTACATGAAGAAATTGAAAGGATTTGTTCAACAAATGGAAAAACCTGAGGGTTCTATGACAGAGGGGTACATATTATACGAGTATTTCTATTATGTCAGTGAGTACATCAAGCAGATCGACAACACACCAATTGCGGTGATTTGGGACGACGAAAGGGATGAAGACAAAAGAGAATGGAAGCTTCTCCAAACGAATGGAAAAGGTCACTTGATAAAGAGTAAGTGACTTATCATTTGTCAAATTTCTACACAGTAACTATTCACACTGAACTACATAATGTATAGTTTGATCTCATACGTATTATATGTCGGTTTGATTTCATGAATATATACATCAGTGAATTCATAAATTTATTCCATCAATAAATTCATTCTTTACAATTCAGAGGCAACACAGTCGTGGGTCGCATTGTACGAATAGAAGAGGAGGAAATGAGATAGTGACAGAAAAGAATTCATATGGTTGAATGGTAGAAGCATGCCTTATCTCGATCATTTAAAAGAAAATATGCCAATGATATGCCCCAACATTTGGGTTGTTGACCAAGTCAGAGAGAAATACAGTGCATCCGGTCATTACCCACGTGTTGAAGAGGATCCAGTAAACATAGGGATTGGGTGCAACAACTCGGTAATAATCTCTTTGTGTACATTTTTAACTTCATAATGCACCTTTGAATTGTATCATCTATATTTTGTATTTTATTGGTCGGGTTATTAGACACGTGACACTGTGATTTTTTCACTTTTTATAGGTGCATTTGTTCCCATCTATGTGGGCAAATTGACATCATTTTTTCACATAGGATGTTGATGATAGAAACATGAAACAAGATTGTGGAGTGGAAGTCGAGTTTGACCAATCTAGTCATGCTAGCCACCGCAATCAAAACCTAATACGGGGGAAGTTAGGTTACATTGGAAAGATACAAGAGATCATTTGAGTGGACTTCTCTTCTTTTTAATGTGTTATTTTTAGGTGCAAGTGGTGGGACACCTTTTATCAGAATAATGTAAAGGAAGAATCATCGCGATCGTGGGTTGTATCAACTCTAGAAAAAAGTGGGATGAAGCTAAGGAGCCTTATGTTTTCCCAAAACACTGCAACCAAGTGTTTTTTTACCCAAATGTGTTGGATAGGGATTGGTGGTTTGTATTAAGACACGACCCTAGATCAAAACATATTTTTTAGAACAACAGTGTTATCATGCCAAGCGAGGAAGATAATCAGGGTGATGACAACGGAGAGTGATATGTACATGGTTTATTTCATCATTTATATTGTTGTTGTATATTTTTGTTATCTTTATTTCTCTAATTATATTGTTTTTTATTCATCTTGTGATGGAGGAAATGGAAAGTTAAATATAAAAAATCTTTGAAAAAATTTAGTTGTTTAACAGTCAGTTTGATGCGTAATGTGTTTGTCTTTCAAATTATTTGTGATTGCATGGAATGATTGATTGAAATAGAATTTTATATTGTTATTTGAAGATATTTATATGTCGTTGCATGTTTAATATAAAATTTTAAGAATTATTTTCATGATAAAGTCATAACAAAATATTTTTAGAAAAATTTCACCAAACATTTATATTTGGCATTTTATATTATTGGTAAGATTCGTAAGTTCACCAATACATAATCTATAATAAAGATCATTTAATAAAAATAAACATCATGACTATAACCATATAACAAACATAAACATCATTTAAAATACACATTTAAATTCGCCATCATCATCTAATTATATATACCTCTAGCACATATAAGCATCATTAATTAGCTAGCACACAAATCTAATAATATAACAAGGCATCATCATTGTGATCACATCTAATAGAACATGAGCATTGTCTAACATCATCATCACATACATCTAACAAGAATCATTTAGGATACACATCTATCAAGCACATTTAACAAACATATCTAACATGACCTAACAGTGTACACATCAACATCAACGTATAAATTAATTAAGTACATCATCATGATCAACAGGAAAAATCCACATCTAATGAACATTGTTATAACATACACATATAATAAGCACATTTAACAAACATATCTAACATGACCTAACAATATACATATCAACATCAACCTATAAATTAAGTATATCAACATGAACAAAAAAAAATAATGCACAATANATATATATATATATATATATATATATATATATATATATATATATATATATATATATCATGAACAAATCAAATAACTGTTATAACATATATGGTCCAACAGATATGATAATCATATCTACAATAGTAGTGGAGGCTTGGTTTGTAGTAGAAGGTGATGGATAGTCAGGAGGAAGTGGAAGGTAGACTCTCTGATGAGAAACAGGTGGTCGAGGAATAGGTGTTGCCTTCTCATCTGGGTGAGGTGAAGGAGGATAAGAAGGACGTGGAAAAGGATCACAACCACCCTCATCAGTCGATGGGGTACTATATGAGTTTGTATCATCGACATCCCTCCTCGCTGCTAGTACACTGGTAGTTGCGACTATATGACGCATAAGAGGCATCATATTGTGCGGCATATTCCTCCAAAGCTCCAAGAGCATAGGATTTTCCCTAATGTCTCGCATTAGCATAGGACGTACTCCCACCTCAACCAAAAGTTCGTAGATTTGGTCACCCAACTCCAACCTGAATCTAGAATCTGGCCTACGGTGCATGTAGTTGGGTATCTGCACTCGAGTACCTTGACCCGTCGTGGCCTCAGGCATATCCTCATTCGCATATGGTGGGGGAAGAGGCACATCCCCAAGGAATGTGCCAATATCTTCAAAATATATAGTACAAAACAATAATTAGACAGTTTCATTAAACACTTTAATAAAAACAAGTTAAAGAACATGTTAGAATTAATTTTATTCTAATTAAGTAAGACAATAAAATGAAACTAGATTAATTTAAACAAAACACTAATATTACCTCTATCATTTGGTGGCTCATCCAATGTGAAGAGGATGTTTGGATATCCTCGCCAATCCAACCCCGCGTATGGACATGACACCATCACAAACATGTGATCAGCCCCAGTGCGCTAGTGGAAATCTTGGTTGGAAACTCCAGTTGGCCCCTCTTGGGAATCATCTCACCCCACATGTGCATATGCATCTGAGTCATCAGCCTAGAAAGATGACAGACAAAATTAGGCCTCATCTCTGAAAACTTATCAAAAAATAAATAAAACAACTATGAAGCAAAAGGGAAGTTTTCCCTCCCATGTATCATAGCACAACATCTATCTAGAGCTATAAAAAAATGTCGCAAAAAAATGGTAGACCATCAAATATATCGTGGCCTCTGTACCAAAGAATCAACATAATACAAGAGAGAGCAACTAATGTGTTTCCCATCACTAGTAAAGTGTGCAATGGTCGTCACTAACAGTGAGAGACACCTAACCTCCTTTGCACTGAAAGAAGCGATATGTAGTTGTCCACCATACACCTGAAAATCAGCTAGAGAAAGTACATCAACCCCAATATATCTTTGAGAGTACATGAGTTACTTCTGTTCTAAGACTTTTGCGATTATTGTTTTGTTCAGAGAGTGCTTTCGGATCCATCGCATAGGTTTTATGTTCTTCGACGTTTCGGACCAAACCAGTGTGGTCCATCATCAGGAAAGCGCTTTTTTTTTTTTCTTTTTTTTTTCTT
>ML780820.1:376353-392935 GCA_009831015.1 Picea engelmannii
TTTTTTTTATGCAATGCATTGTATAACCTTACCGCATCGGTGCGTTAAGGTTAACTGATGCACCGCCTAAAATAATAAAAACTTAAAATCCTAAAGCACCGTAAAACCATTTTTAAAAAAATTGTTACTGTGGTGCGTATCCTTTCCTAACATGCACTGGTGCGTTACAAGAAAGACGATGCACCGCACCAATAATTTTTTTTAAATTGATAATTACAGTACTTTGGCATTTAGGCTCTAATTTTTTACGACGGTGCGTTCGAAAATCATTAATGCTCTGATGCGTACGTTTACCAACGCACCGCATAAAATAATGTATCTTATTTATGCGATGCGTCGTTTAACGTAACGCCATGGTATATTAACGTTATTTCAGTGCACCATGAAAAATCAACTATATTATTTTAGGCGGTGCATCGGTAAAATTACGCATCAATGTGATAAAGTTTACCCAACGCACCGGTGCATTAGAGTTTACAAATGCATCACCAAAAAAAGTTAGGCATAGTGTTTCAATGCACCCTGTAAATTTTCAGGGTGCACCATCCGCAATGTGAGCGGAACAACTCGAATGGACCACACAGAAGAAAAAAAAAAATTTAAATAGTGGAAATTTAATTGAATTTTAAATTTTAATCCACTAAAATTTTAAGTTATAAATAAATAAAGACATTACTTGGACATTTCCTCATCGAGGAGGCATGGTTGTCACGTAGTCCAAAAAATCAAATTTGTCCATCGTTTGGAAAAAATTAAAAGCCACGCATTGAGCAACAGACAGAAGGAAGGAAAGCAAGGGAAGAACTGACGGTAGGGCGCTTCAGAGAGGCAAAAGTTGCACTGGTGCTTGAGAGCTCTACAGCACTGAAAAGGGTAAAAATGAATTTTACAATTGGTAATTTTTTTATTTAACCTTGTTACGGTGCACTCGATTATGAGACACATCGGTGCGTTAGTATTTAAGTAGTGCACCATAGTATATATTTTTTTAAATAACCCTACCATGGTGCGCCATTTTTTAGAGCAACAGTGCGCACCAGTGCATCATTTTTTAGAGCAACGGTGCACACCGCTGCATCAGTATTTAAGTAGCACACCGAAGTTTGTTTTTTTTTAAATAACCCTACCACAGTGCACCATTTCTTAGAGAATCGATGCATTCATAGTAGAAAACGCATTGGTGAGTTATGTAATTATAAAAGCACCGTAAAAAACATACGTTGTTGTAAATAAGATGTTTGGAATTCCTCTCCAATCCATCCCCGCAAACGGGTGCAGTACAATATCGAGGACAAGATTGTCCTCTCTAGCCAAAAATCAGATACATCCCTACAGATCGAAGTACAAGGAAAGTCAAGTTGGACCCTCTTGCACAAAAACTCTCCCCACATGTGCATACACGCATCCATCACAGGTCTAGCAGAAAATCAGGGCACTATTGGTCGAGTGGCATGAACCATCTCAAAAAAAAATATAAATAACCTTGGCATGAATGGGAATAATCTTTTCCCATTTAAAATGATACAACAATGATCCAGCGTAAAATAAATTGTTCAAATAAATCTTTGACCACCTAATCAATCAGGTCCTCTACACTAGACTATCTACATAATGTAACAAAGGAAAAATAATGTTTTTCTCATTAGAGATAGAGGTGAGAGTATCGAGATAATAAGACATGCGCACCTAACCGCTTCTCTATGAAATGAACATATCCACAGTTGACCACCATGAACCTAGAATTTTGAAGACGAAAGAATGTCTAGATGGACATATCTCTGCACATATGCCAGTTGGGTCTCTCCTTCGACACCAACCAATAGATCAGAGAACTAGGGCCAAGCCTCACCCCTCCTAGATGACCCGGTGATGAAATAAACATCCTCCTCTGTGAGATGATACCATAGATCGAGATTGACCCTGAATGTTTTTCAACCATGATCCCAATGACGAATCAACTGTTGTAACAATGAAGAGTTCCCCATGAGGTAACTACCCTCCTCATAAAACTTGAGGAGGCCAACATCCATCAAAAGGGCATGTGTATGTTATTAAATAGGGTGAGGGAACAATTCCCTCTCCTTCTCCCTAGCCTCCCACTCACTTACAAATATATACGTTTTGACTCATGGTTGTTGTTGTTGTTGCTCTTCCTCTCATTGTCATCGTGTATGATTCAAATACAAATATTTTTAGGCACATATATATAGATAAAATAAATTGAAATTATAAAACACACACATATATAAATAACTTGCATTAAAAAAAATACAAAATTAATTTTCGTTTGCAAAAAAATGTAGAAAACTAACCAATGCACATAGGCACCGCCAACAGTGCTCTATATCAGACAAGTGTCACTGCCATGCGGTGTTGTTACTAACATGCACCGATGTGCCACGTTTCTTATCGCACCACCACATATTTTAGCAATGCATCCCATAAGACGCATCGCATAGTTAAATTGTGAATTTTTCGGCTCGGTGTCGTGCTCTTTATAGCACCAATGCATTTGTTGTACCTAAATGCACCGCTAGGTTAAATTATTTTATTGCAAATCAAGAAATTTAATGTGTTAATATGAACACACTCATGCTACCATGTTATTGTAGCATCGACATTACATTGTGCGGTGCATTGGGTGTATAGATCATCGGTAATGGAGTGTCCAATTAAATTGCTCGGCATGCCAAATCATTCAATATTTTCCAGTGTTGTTCTTTTAACCGCATTGGTTCATTTCATTAATAAAGACGCATCGTTGCACTGAAATTTATGGCACAAAAAATTACTGGTTAACTTTGTTAAATTGAAATCACTAGTGAGTCGGTTCTATCAGAGCACCGACATGTTTCTTAGAGATGTGTGTCTTTCATAACGCATTGGAGATGAGGCCTCAAAAAAGACGCAACGCTATGTTTATTTTTCAAAACCTTTTGCAGTGTGTACCGTCAGAGTTTACGCACCGGTGCTCCACGCTTATTGTCGCACCACCATGTATTTTAGTGATGTTTCTAATAAGATGCATTGTGCTAATATATTATGAAATATTCAGCCCGGTGTCATGCTCTTTATAGCATCGGTGTGTTTGTTGGACCTATGGGCACACTAGGTTAAATTATTTTATTGCAACTTAAGTGGTGTGATGTGTTACTATTAATGCACCATTGCTACTGTGATATTGGAGCACCGACGTTTTTTTCAATGTTGTGTTGTGGAGCACAGAGCCAGTCACAGGGCGTTTAATAAGATGCCCCGCTATGCCAAGTCGGTCAATATATATCCTGGTGCAGTTATATTAATAACACTAGTGCATTTGGTTAAATTGGTTGCACCGCTATGTTAAATTGTATGGATTGTAAAATTAGTGGTGCGATTAATTAAATGGAATGTACCGGTGCGAGGACAAACCAAGGACACATCGATTGTGGGGCATCCTGAAGGACGCACTGCTTTATTTTTTTAAATTCATCAAGGTGTTGTTTCTTGAATGACATTGATGTGTACGTTTATATTAGATGCACCAGAGGTGGTGCTTATTGTGAATTTATCATAGGACACATTGCATCGGGGCAAGCCGAAGCATTCAAGTGCACCACACAAAATTGGAAAAAAAATAATAATAATTTCAAAGTTCAAGATAAATTCAAATTTTAATTGGATGAAAATGAAAATAAGAAGTTAATAAACAATTTAAAATATTATGTCTCGAGGAGGCATGGTTCCACTATTGAGAGGAAATGAAAATTTGTCGTAATTTCCAAAATTTGGAAATGTGTGGAATCTACGAATGGAGCTATCCAACGCATTATAGAGAACTGGAAACAAGGCATCTTTGGAATAAGGGTGAGCATACGTGCTTGCTTGGGAATTTAGAAGCATGGGATGAAGTGCAATAATAAAAATCGGTTTGGTAATTTTTTTTTAATTTACCCTACCGCAGTGTGCTTGACGGCAGTGATACGCACTGTGGTGTAATTTTCAACAGCACCAGTGTGCTTTGATCGATGCTTGTTATTTTTATTATAACATATGTCGGTGTTTTTGAACATTTAATCATTGGTGTGTTATTTTTTATGTGCACACCAATGTGTATGATTCTTAAAGCCGCACTAGTAAAAAAACCTCTGCAAAAACCTCAATTTGCTCGCCTCTTCTAACAACCTCCTTTATAAACAAAGAAGGGATAGATTTTTCACGGAGGTTTCATAAAAACCTCCACAAAAAGGTGTTCTCCATGTAGTGGTACAAGAGGGAAGAAAGTAAGAGACCTTGTGAAGGTTCAATATATTTATGTTCACAATTAGTTGTGAACAAAAAAATACAAATTTGTAATTATATAGATTTTTGGTTCAATATTGTACATTGTTTATGCATTTTGATGTGTCTATCCAACTTCCTTATGTGTTGACAATCATTTGTAGGTTGAAGAAACTAATATAGAACTGGGTGCAAAATAAATGGCTTAAAATATGGAAAACATAGAAAATTCTAAAGAGAATAAGATGTCAAAAAAAAAAACAATAGAAAGTCCCTTGCCATCTATTGAAGTCTAAAGAAGCCAAATAGCAACCACATCAAATGTAGAAAACCCGAATGATGACTATAATCATGTAATCAATTGTATATATGGGTTGACAGAGATAGTGTCATCCCTAGCCTACTCCATTAAACCTCTTGTTGTTGCATGGAATAAAGGGATATTTATTGATTCAAAAGAGGTAAGCTAAGTTTCATTCCCTTGCAACCTGTTCTTCACTTGAATTTGTAATTTGTTGAAGTTTGTCTTCCATTTCCCTTCACTCATGAAGCCTCGTTTTTTTAATGGCAATGTCTATCAATCATAGGAAGAATTTGTAAGTGTGGAGGGCACAAGTATGGTGAAAGACTAAAAAAATGGGCATGAAGTTTCAACCCCTCATGTTATAAAATTACATGAACCGAAACATGGAAAGGTATGGTCCATATAACAACAACAATATTTTAGAATATTTTAAAGAATACATGTTTTTAATATTCTACAATTTATTTTGTAGGGTAAATATTTAGACAATATCCCTGTTATCTCACTGCTAAATGGCCTAAGAGCCTACAAGATGCATCGTAACTTTGTTTTGATGATAATGAATATTAGGCATGCCATTTGAGTCTAGTTTTTCCCTATAGGGTTTTTCCAGGGTAAATATTGTCTTCTGTGTGATTGAATGTTCTAGAACGGTGCATTAAATAGTTTTTTGGTATTACAATCTGTATTTGGTATGTTATTCTCAATTAACTATTTGCTTTAATCCCTATTCAACAGTGAAGGAAATAGCACTCAGGAGTGAGGAATTTCACATCCTCATCCAAGGTTCAAATCTCACGTAGCTCACATCCTTTGTGAAGGAAATAATTTCATTGACTCTCACATCATTGATCCATAAATGCCTTAGTTGTTGAAGTCGGATCGTTTGTTGGTGTAAATTTTGTTCTAGTATTCAAATATCCACCCATGTGATGATATATCTCCTCAAAATAACATTCTATCATTCACCCAAAATGACTTGAGAGGTTGCACCTAATAGCAAGATAAAAAAAAATACTTAGTTTTATACATCTTCCAAGAATACATATATCATTATTTATGTTCATCAAGTGAATTTATCTCTATTGTTTGGAAATGCCAGGTGGAGTCACTTGAGAATATCACTCATATTTCTAACTACTTTAAGTGTTGACCTAGGCCTAAAAATATGGCTATTATGATACTACTAACAAACATTCTCAAAACATATGTAAAAATAGATTGCTTTTGATGATTGTAACTAGCCCTTCATTATGAAATTAAATGAACACTTAGCTTATTCTAAAATATTTCAAATGCCATAATACACAATCTTCTTCTTGTGATTTTATCATGCATTGTTCAAATAATTCCTACAATAATAATGCATTGACCTTAACTACTTATAAATGTTGGCAACCAAAATTTATCAAGAATATAACAGTACCTTAGCAGTACTAGGGAAAAGGGTTATGAGTGTAACCAGATGAGAATTGATATTCGCATGTCTCCTCTCAGGGTCATTATGACTCTTTCATGCAGCTACTACATTGGCTTCCAAAAGTTCTTCAAGTGTCATCATCTTTACACCATTCACCAGCTTTCTTCCCACACCATCCAACACAAGTCTAGAACCAACACCTCCTACTCTATTGAAATGCCTATACAAACCAAATTTTTAACACATTTCAGACACACTGGACTAATGATGCAAACTATTACTATCATATACAAGTACATCAATACACAAGATTCAATGGTTAGAGCAGAAACCTCGTCATTTCATGCTGGAAAGAAGTTTAGATATCCTTCTCTTCCCACCCAAACCAAACAATCTCAACTTCAACTTCAAATTTTCCACACTTCCAAAGTGAATCCTCCACACTCCCAAAGAAAAACATTTTCAACAGTTATCCGATGGGGGTGGAGAAAGAAAAGCAATGTTGATGGTTAGTTGATCGAGTGAAAACCAAGAAAATCAATTTCTCTTATCTGCAATTTGTCTGATCCAATTCAAAAGCATCACGCCTATCTTATCAATTAAAGGAAATGGAGGAATCATATATCAATCGAAGGAAAGATAAGAAGTGGGAGAAGCAAGAAGAGAGAGAGAGAGAGAGAGAGAGAGTCCCATGTTACACAGTTTCAAACCATTCTCAAGATTCATCCTCCTCCATATTTCCAAAAACAATCTTGATCGCTACTAAATATGTAGAACTAAACAAGTATTAGTCAACTTTAACCTCATAAACCTTCATGACCTATGTATTACATCCTTGTATGAGGTATGGAATTTATGGAGATGCAGAAAGAAAATGAAAAATATTTTAGACCTTCTTGAAGTTTGAAATTGCAAAATTAACACTAGTTGTTGCATATTTGAAATTGCAATTTTTTTTATGGATGGAGGTGAAGCAAATAAATCTACCCTAGATGTAAAGAACTATATAGTATGTACTTCTTATCGATTGCCAACAGTTGAGAGAATATGTCAATAAAAAAACTCAAAATCTATTATTCCTGACCAAGATCCAACCTTCCTCTTGCTCACACTGGTCCACTTGAGAAAGTGCCCGTATTTCTGTAAGTTTTTTTTTACCTACCATTTTTCAAAGGTCTAAGAAACATATCGATGTAATACCATGTAGGAAATTTATCCTCTATCAAATATGTTGTTTTCAATACAATTAGCATTAAAAAACAATCTTCACTTGTATGTTTTGAAATAGTTTTTTAATCTTCATGAAATTTATCTAATCTCTAAGATATTGTCAATCTAAACATGTTTTTATTTTCAAGCATACTGCAACTTGCATTTATCTTTCTATGCTTGATTATTTTCTTTAGGTAAAAGAGTGTTTCTTTGGTATGAATTACTATCCTTTTCTAGTTATGTAATATGATGGTCACGATATGTTTTAGACATAAAGTGATCAAAGAGTTCATCTTCTCCTCGATACTAATGGTTATATCACCCTGTGATTTAACACTCGATTGATCCATGATCTCTATTTAAAGAGAATGGAGGGTCATTTGTTGAAGATCAATTGTGTGAAACTCTTATGTAAAATATTTTTCTTTTGCGTTAATATATTGACTTAAGTAGTTGCATTGGTTGGGGCCATGGATGCAAGGGGGAATGTATAAGGGGCCGAGACCGCGGAGTGATAAGGATGTGGAAGGGGGTTTTCATTCGAGTAGGTATGTATGGTAACCAAGTATAAAAGTATGTCCGAGGGGATGGAATGAAGGATAATGAGAGTTTTACTAACAAAGAGGATGCCAAGGAATAGCTCATAATGACAAGGAACCACCTAGAAACATGGTAAATGAGGTTGGGAAAATAACCAAACATCAGGAAAAAACACAAAGGGGGGGAGAAAATGTGCAATCATCACTAAAAAACAAACCAGGTGCTAGAAAAACAAAAAAAAATGAATTTTTTAAACGAACTTTGAGATATTAAAAAAATGAAACAAAACTTACAAAGAGACCTCAATTAATAAAGAAGATGTGCATATATGAAGTGTACCAATTCTAATTTTCGTGAAATGAGAAGTGTTCTTGACTAATTTTACTGCTCCAAACTCAACTGTGCAGTCAAATTGCTCCAAAAAATCACCAATCAAAATGTGTGTATTTAAGAAGGGCCCACGTGACCATATCACAAAAAAACGATGATCTAGCATGTTCAATAATCAAAATTTACCATAAATCACTCTGATAACATGCTTGAAATTGCACATGGCCATAGGATCATAGCATAGCAACAAACTCACAAATGACACATGATATATTGTTGATTAATTGGGTTGGTTGTCATTGACGTCAACCCTTAAAGAAAGTTCAGTAGCAAATTCTGGTAGCACAAACATTTGGGTAATGGACCCAAGTTTGTTTGATGGATAATGGTATGAGTTTTGATATATTTGCAGGCAAGACTATTCTATATGGACATTAAATTTCATGCCATTTCCGGTGGTATGTGTAACGTCACATAAATCCTCAGGATTAGAGAGTTATGGCCGTGTGAATTTGGAGAACCCTCATGAGTCATCTAGAAGCCCCAAAAGGTCAAAGTAGTCAAAGTGGTTGCAAAGAAGAAATTATTTAAATAATAAAGTAAAGTGATGAGTGTATTATAAGTCAAAGTGGATACAAAATAAATAATTTAAATAACAAAGTTAATGGAGAAATTACTAAGTGGATAAGTGATTAGAAGTGAGTTAGCCCCAAAAGGTCAAAGTAGTCAAAGTGGTTGCAAAGAAGAAATTATTTATAAAGTGAAGTGATGAGTGTACTATAAGTCAAAGTGGATACAAAAGAAATTATTTAAATAATAAATTTAATGGAGAAATTACTAAGTGGACAAGTGGTCATTAGAAGTGGGTTAGCCCTAAAATAAGGAAAGTGGTTTAAGATGATTAGAAGGTAACCCCTTGAGGAAGCTACATAAATGTATAAATAAGAGGCAAAGGTCTCTCATTTTAATTACACTTGAGCATATTGAATATCTACAAGTGACTGAGGTAACCAAAGGATATATAAGGCGAATTTCAGAGGGAAGGTGAAATAAAGAAAGTCAAAATTCAAGGGAGGATAAATTCTTTTGATGATACTTTCTAAGGTATGTTATTTACAGGTCATCTCACCATTTTCGCAATAACTTTTTTCTAGAACGATTCAAACCACGAAATCTGGAAATCATTGAGGAAACATATCCAAGTAGTTGTGATAAAAATTTCATCTTGTGGGTTGTTGTATTTTTGGAGTTACACTCTGTGGAAAATAGGGTTTGTGGCTAGTCCTGAAACTAGTCTAAAACATGTGTTTCGGGTAAAAACGCCATACCTTCTTCATAACATATACAAATTCAGTAAGACAAAATGCATTGGTTAGATTACATTATTTAGTATGTTTTGTGTCATTTTCAGATCTATACAACAAATATTTCGTACGGGGCATTCTCTAGAAGTTCAGTCTCTAGAATAAGCCAGAATTCAACAAGGTGTGCCATTTTTTCTATAACTCCTTTTCTGGGAAGTTCCAAGAAGCGAAACCTAGAGAAATTGCAGAGAAGACACTCAAGAACATTGTGTACTATTTTTATACCTTTATTCATTACTGGTACATAGTTATGATTATTGCAAGTTAGGGTTTTTGACTAATCCAAAACTAGTCATGTGAGACTAAAGTAAAATTTTATGAAAATGTTAGTCTCTTGTTAAGGAAGGTTTGCAAGTATGTGATCATATACACTGGGTCTATTACAGAGTTAAAAATCAGATTTGGATGATGAAATTGATGAGGGCTTTTGGTTGAGGTACATGTTGGGTACATGGTTGAGAAAAGTAGTTGATGAGTTGGCAAATACATGAGGTGTATAGTTGATGATGTTGGTACATCTTGATGAGTCATAGTTTATGTGTATTTGATGCATGATTGGTACATATTTGGTGCATGGTTGATGCACTCGTTGATGGTATAGGTTGAGGTACATCTTGGTGAATGGTTGATGCACTTGTTTATGGTATAGGTTGATTACAGGTTGTTACAGGTTGTTTGGTGCAGGTTGATTGGTACAGGTTTATAGCAATATATCTCATAGTGATAGTGTGACATTGGTTCCATCATTCTACTTATATTTCAAGGCGATTGGACGGGGCAAGGACAGGTGGTTGTAGCCACCTTCTGGTTGTAGCCGAAGAACATAGGGGGTTGTAGCCTCCTTCTGGTTGTAGCCAGAGAATTGGGGAGTTGGAGCTTCCCTCAGGTTGTAGCCTAAGAAACTAGGGGGTTGGAGCCTCCTTCCAGTTGCAACTGGAAAACAAAGGAAGGTGGTGCTTCCAATGAATGTAATTCTTAAAGACATATAAGAAAAATCATTATGTGGTTTTCTCCCGCTTTGGGTTTCCACATAAAAACACTGGTGTACTGTGTATGTGTATGATTGCTCATTTGCTCATTGTTTATTTACTCTGCTACTATTGGATGATAATTCTACATTGATATAACACTTGCATTTTATGGTTAAAAAGGATTCAATTGCTCTATTAATGATTCACCCCCCCTCTTAGTAATCCAACATATACATGGTAAAATACTCACAAGAGAAACATCCATGGAGCAAATGGGAAAATCTTAGTTACGAGTGTGTAGGTTTTCATAATTAGTCATAATGTTGCTTGAGCTTTCTGGAGATAAACTGTGTATAAAATATTGAAAGGTCCAACATTTCAAGTGGACACTCCACCCATCATCGGGGACAAATAAAGTTGAAATAATAACAGAGAAGAGTGTTTGGTGGGATATTTATAAGAACAGGAATTAAGGTTAACAACTGTGGTAAAAAAAAATCAACCGTTATGAAAAATGATTAAAATAGTAAAGGAGTCATTGGGCATAAAATCTATTTAATGCTAATGGTAAAATCAAAATCAAAAGAAGGTGTTAAAGAAAATAAAGTTTAAGAAATATAATTTGTTAAGTTTGTAAATCCAAGGAACGGAAAATATGGCTAAAAATGAGAAGGGTAAAATAGTAAAAAGAAAAAAGGGAATGAATATTGTTAGTGGGGATAAAAGAAAATTAAACCAGGAAATAAAAAGAAAGAGGAAATTAAATAATAATAATAATAAATTAATTAAATTAAATTAAATTATTAAAAAGAAGAAGAGGGGTTAAATATCAATAATCAATACAATGAAATAGTGGGTTTCCAGGATTGACTTATAAGTTTGTAGCCATCTTCTCGATTAAAATTATTAGGATGTTTTTCAATTCCAATGCTTCTTGAGTGATACGAGAGGAGTAATAAGGTTCTGAAGCTAGAATTTTAGTTTGGTCAAAGCAAATGAGATGATTAGATTTGTGGGAGTGCTCAGTAATAGTTGACTTAGAGATGTGATTATGGAAGGAATCAATTATATGTTCTTTGAGACAGGATTTCAATGATCTACTAGTTTGGCCTATGTATGATTTTCCATATGAGCAGATAATTTTATGAACTCTTTGGCAAAGCATTGGAAATTGACCTCATGGCCTCATGGCCATCCCTCTTTGACCTTTTTCTTTAACCATCTTAACAACATTTCCCCCCATATCAAATTTACTATGGAAATCCAAAATGAAAATTATATTCCCTTTTTGGATGTTTTCATCGCCCGCCTTCCTGATGGCACCCTCACCCATGAATTTTATAGTAAAAAGACTCACACCAACCAATACCTTCATGCCAATTCTCACCAACACCCTGCCCATAAATATGTTGTTCTTAAAAGTCTCATCACTTGTTTCATTCATATTTCTAATCCTCATTTCCTTAAGAAAGAAAAATCCCACCCAACCTAGGCCCTTCTGGTTAATGGTTATTCAACTTTTCAAATGAACAAGGCATTTCTCTCAGTCCTCCATTCTAAACTTAAAGACTCTCATTCCTCTTCCCCACCCTTAGCTCTCATTTATATTCCCTATATCCAAAGTATTATTTATCACATCTCTAAGATTGTGGCCAAAAAGAATATTAAAACTCTCTTTAAACCCCATAAATGCATCATCCCCTTCCCCTTTAATACATCTAAATTATATTAAATCCTGACAAGACAATATCTCATGACGCTTGAATCTTGACATTTTAGTTGAGGGTATCAAAAACCAAAAATAATATAATAGTATGCAAAGATGACATTCAATACTAAACATATCAAATGTTCAAATTTATACTACTGAAAAATAAAGTATCCCCTGCAGTTTCCAATTGTAACCATATAGAAGGATATGTAAACCTAACTGGAAATCAATTTGTAATTAGACATCCTTACCACACAATAAACATTACTAACAAGTCATGCACCCACATTTACTCTAAGTGAAATTATTTGAACAGACCATTTATACATAATCAAACATTCAAAACTACATTTACTCTTCCAAAATAAAGTGATGGGCACTTCCAACAAGCTCCAAGCATTCATATATTTATAAACCAATAAGACAAAACTAGTGTGTGCATCTCAAAATTCCACAAATGATAACTACAACTTCAACCAACATTCTTCAATAAAGCACTATACAATCATCCATACCTTCACACACAAGCTTCAGATTTTGGAACATGGTTCCATTCATCAATCCATCAATAATATGCTTGTTGTTTGACCCTTGTCCAACAATATTATCATGTTTAGAATGCATAACCAATGCTTTAAATATACTCATCGAATCCAAACAACTTTCATGCAAGTATTGACATCCACAATTTAGTAAACAATGCTAGAATTAATGTAATGCTAGGCCTATTGCTTTAAATATACTCATCAAATCCAAACAACTTTCATGCAAGTATTGACATCCACAATTTAGTAAACAATGCTAGAATTAATGTCATTCTATGCCTATTGGAAAAACATGAACAACTATGTATGAAGCTACTTCCAGGCATGTATCTATACTCGAAAATATTTGTGGGTGTAGTTTCGTCCAAACCAATGAATGGATATGTGAAGGTAATTATTGTTGTTGGCCATATAATTACTCATTAAAACTTCTACTCAAACTTATTCATCTCATATTTAATCCTATTGATCACTCCTTGAAGAATAAACACATACATTTAAACACATCAACCACGTATCTCCCAAAAAAATATGTGCATGAGCGGTGTGCAAAACAAAGTTTGAAATTCCCAAGCAATGAAGAGATAGGTTGATTTAAGGTGCTTAAATCCAATATTGTGATGGACTAATATATGGCAAATGAATCCTTAAGGGTTGGTTATTTTTTTTCTCTTAATTATGCTTAATAAACATGTGGTTAATCTCTTGACAAGATAAGACTAAAGTCACATGATGCTAGCACTTAAAGTTTGATGAATGTAATTTTTTATGGCTATATCTTATAGTCCTTGGCCTTTTCCACCTCAATCCACCACGAGGACTTTCAATATGTATAGTTCCATCTTCCACCAAGGAGAATATTGATAATTAATTCATTGGAGGATTGAACAAGAAATGTAATAAAATAATCATATTCTAGAGATACCCTTGACATAACCCAGTTGGAGCAGTCAAACAATTTTATGCAATTTTAGATACGATAGTCCAGCTCAATACTTTAAGGATGCCATAGAGATCTTTCCAGCGATAAAACTTACGATGCCAATAGTATGCATGCAATGACAGTGACCACACGACTCGCAACTAAAACTAGAAATTATTTTGTAAAGCTAAGTTAACCTTAATAACCACTGAATTTTCCATTGTATAACTATATTTTAACAAGAATATGCTTGCATGAGTGCACAATGTTTTTAATAACCCCAAAAATGGCAGTAATCGATACTAGACTAACCCTTGTATTGTTACCGATTGGATTTTCAAAAACATTCTTAACCAAGGTAATGGCACTCGTGGATTTAACATTATAGTGTGGTCTATTATGTCCTCCATGTAGTAGCAAAATTATCCCTCCATGTAGTAGCAGAATTATGTGACTTCAAGCTTCGTGGCAATCCCTGCAAAGCATCCTTTCACAACGTTGTTGAGATATATCAAGGGTGCCTTTCCAATCAGTCTAACACATAGGTTATGTAATTTATTCCAATCAATTTCCTCATATTGTATAGATTTCCATAACCCTAAGATCTCTGCCAATAACAAAGGCCACTGCTACATATTTCCAAGATGTTTGCACATGTTGTTTTAAATTGTAATGTACATGAATATTGAATATGATTTCAAGATCAAGAGAAATCTCGAGATACCTCTTAAAATAACTAATTTCTTGGTATGGTGAAAGTATGTCATCTAACTCTTCAATGTTGGGCAGCATTATTCCTTGAACCACGCCATGGAACATTAATAACCTACCAAAATTAGTTGGTGCAAGAAGTGTAACGCTACTATTTTAACAGCTCTCACACTGGGCATTACTTGATATGGTCTTTTATGAATGCTAGTAACTTTAGGCAGACCTGGACGGTCTGATAATAATATTGGACCAAAATTATTTTAGACAAGTGAACTTTAAAGATAGCATTTTTATCAGTTAAGGCATTATGTTATGTGAAGTCACCGGTTCGAAACCCTCGACTTACCTTGTGTGTCACATGAGGGGACGTGTTTGCATGCCTGGAAGTTATAGTGGTATTGGTCAAATAACACGACCCTATGTCACGCAAGTACGTGCTCGACTATTTGTTGATTCTGTCAATCACAAAAAAAAAAAAGTAAGAAGAAGAAGAAGATAGCATTTTTATCATGCCCATGATTGGAAAACAACTTGTCATTAAAAATGTTACATGTCCACCAACTGATCTGATGAGAAATATCAGCATGAATCCACCCTCCTTTAGTAGACATCACAACCAAGACCATAAACCAAAATCTCAAAATACATATTAAAAGTTGGGTGCTTCTGAAGTGTAAGGATAACTTTGAAATGATTAGGCTGCAAAATGGTTAACACAATGGATAGGAACACCTCTTTTCTTGAATTGTTTTATAGTAGTATAATCCATTCCACTTCTATCTTATTTGCAGTCTGATATGTTTAGATCCTATGTAAGTCTATTATATATTCTTAATTCAAGTGTTGTTAGTTGAGAAGATGAAACATAGGATGTTATAGCCACTTCCTTCATGGAGTATTCTTTAAAGGTCCTTAGTAAGTGAAAAAACCATGACAAATAGTGATCTGGATTTATGAGCGAAATGAAATGAATAATAGACTGAATACAATAACACAAAGATATGGAGAACAACAACAAATATCCAGTGAACAATAACTTCTATTGAATAAATAAAATAGGCTGAAACTGTAAAACTGTAGAACTGAAAACAACTTGCACAAATGGTGGTAGCTATCTCTAAGAAGAGATGTGGGCGCTATGCGCGTTCGTCTGAGAAGAATGATTACAATGAGGCTCTAGAGGCCTTTTTAACATTACTCATGAATTCCAAAACCCTAGACATCCAAAAACATAACCCTAGGAGATGAAACGCCAAAATTTGTGTGGGCCCCGATGGGTAAGTTGGTACCTCAACTTCCCAAGGTTGTAACTTTTGCATACGACCTCCGTTTTAGGCGCGTGATAGCCTGTTGGAAAGGTATTTTCAATAAATACACATTATTTTGTCAAACTATGAATCTATATACAGTTTGGTTGTGGAAAGCCAAAAAAACATTGTTTAGGGATCCAAAACAGTCTTGGAAGTACAAAAAGATGTACTGACATGAAAACATCCAAAATAAACCAGTTGGATTAGGTGAGCGGCCACCAATCTCCACCTATAAGTTGTGTAGGACTTCAAACAACCCCAGAAGTGTAGAACCCACAATTACAAAGCATTATAGAATAACGTGTTGAAATAAAAATTGTCAAGAGGAGTCAGTTGGAATAGGTGGGTGGCCACCAATATCTACCTGGATCAGTCCTCCCCCGTTAGGAAGTAATGGTCTCCATTTCATTGAGTTCCCCCATAATGTGAGGTGTTGGCCTTGGTTATGGAAGCAAGAGAAGATCAAGGAATAAAAGGGAGAATGCGAACTTTGCGAAAGACACATTGATTGTTACTGGGTCGAAGTGAGTAGAAGATCAGGAAAGACGACACGAAGTAAGGAAAAGCAAGCCATTGAACAAGGAGATCGGGAATGGAAGATAAGAAAGGAAGAAGGAGTGTGGACAACTCATCAAGAGATAAAATCCTGTTAAATTATGTACCAAGGCAAGTGTTTCTCTTCCCTAGGCCCTAAGGGGGAGAAATTGCCGAATATGGGTCTTAGTCAAATTAATTTGTGAGATGCAAATTAAAAGATAACTTTATGATTAAAGTGAGGGTGAGTGAAGAGACACAAAATCTCAGCCACCCATCTAATCTAAACTCATCCATTAGATTATAAAACTCCTCACCTTCCCTCATGAGGTTGATTAAGGCAAATGGGCGCACCCATTCTTGGTTGTTCAAGAACAAGGGAGTTGAAGAAATCTTGGTGAGAGGCCAAGAGGCTTTTTGGTGAGATGCCAAGAAGAAGAAGATGCAG